>JANIIA010048623.1:0-11468 GCA_027478495.1 Erythroxylum alaternifolium
CTAGTATCCAAGTTAGGCCTTTGCGATTGCTATCAGGCCTTAACTTGAGGAGGGGATGTTGAAATATAGAAGTTTTCGTATTAGCGATTTTTTAACTCTTACTCATGCAGGGATGTTAAGCTGGTTATACTCTGCTTTATATACAGATTCTAGAACTTTTGTTAATGAACTGTAAATATTTTGTAATTATTTTTTCTTTTTTTATTGCTTGTATAGTTATACAAAAGGAGCAACTATTCACGTGAATAACATGAAGAGAAAAATTCTTTCTGCTATTGCATTTCCTCTTCGTCTTTACAGCGCATCAATGGCAGAGTATTAAATCTGTCATTCTTCCTCATATTTGTTCAAATTCGGAAGCAAAGAAGTTAAAGTGAGTCGAAAGTACCATATTTGGGTCATTTTTCAAAAAAATCACAAAGTCTTCTTAGAGCTAGAAGAAGAAAAGAAAATGTAAAGAAATGAAGAATGAAGTATTAAAATTTCCCACGGCTATGTTGGAAAAGTTGCACAGCCGTGAGTGTGTGTGTCACGGCTGTGCAATAATATGCATGGGCGTGAGTTATTCCTCATGCCCATGCACGATAGTAATTTATGACGGACGAAAGATGGAGCAAGGCATGCAGCAGCTGGATAAGAAACATTGGACCAAAACGATGCAGGAATAAAGACCCAAAACAAACCAAAAACGGCAGCAGCGTGATGGTTGACAGCACATGCATGTTTTTGCATACAAGAGATGTGGAGCATGAAACGCACAGCTAAGGAGCATACGCATGCAGAGGTGGGGAGAGAATAAACCAGTAGAGTGGGAAATAAGGAGCCTGAAACGACAACGCAGGCGCACAGCCAAGGAACAGGAAACGACGACGCACAGACGATGGGTACGAGACGTTGAAACGCACAGGAAAAGACAGCCAAGAAGAATAGAACGCATACCAAAACGGCAGCACAACAACGTCCAAGGAGCAGCCCAAAACGCAGACGTTTGGGCAAAGAAGCAACGAGGATTTTGGGAAAGTGTTGGTTTTAAATAAAAGAAAAGAGGCGCTGTAGCAAGAGGATGGGGACAGAACAGAGAAAAGAGGCGCGGTAGAGTGGTCCTTCGATGGGACATTTTTGGGGCTGAAGGTCATCTTCGGGGAGAGCTTTTGGGCAACACAATGTAGAGACGGCTATGAAGCTCTCGCGGAGAGACCTACGCGGGGCTAGATAACTCGACACCTGATCAGATGCGACAATGATGCCAACAATTTGGTTAAGTGTATTTTTCTATTGTTTTGTTAATTATTTCCCTCTTTAGAAATTATTTATATTATCTGATGTATATGAATTTGGGTATTATGAAAAGATAATTTTAATGTATTGATTGGATCGTTTATTTACATATCTATTGCTAGAATTTTGATATAATCTATAATTGTTATATTTGAAATTCATGTGTAGCGACTAATGATTCGTAATCATTAGGGATATCATAACTTGAGTTAAATGACGCATTATATGTAGTTGTTGCTTTGATTAATCGGTTTTCTTAATTCTTAATACTACTACCTAATTTAATCTAGAGATTGTATCCTAAGTTATTTAACAGTTAGGTTTAATTAATGATCGTATCTTAATTAAACACTACGTAAGGGAAAAATTGGATTAATTATTAACCCACGATTAATAGTTTAAAGAGAGGTAAGAGAACAATAAATCAATGAAATATGTTTAATTATAGTGTAGGCCGAGATTGAACCAAAGAATTGGGTCCCCACTAAATTCCTCACTTTTATCATTTTTATATGTTTTCTTTAAATTACTTTTGTTAGTTAGTTTAGCTTTATTTTATTTTCTTATTTTTAAAAAACCATAACCTAAATACCGATTAATTTCATTTCAATAACTTTACACACTCTCTCTGTAAGATTGACCTAGACTTACCACTGTTATAGTAATAGTCTAGTTTATTTTGACTATCATTACGATGCGCTGTTAAGCATTCCGCCATGGTCAATGATTTCCCAAATCAATACTAATAGAGAACAACGGAACATTCTCCCTAATTACTTTAAGGTGATGGATCATACAACTACCTTTATATAGTTCATACTACATCCAATAACTACCAATTGATACGTGTCGTTAGGCATATGCAAATTAAATCCTTATTTTACATTTAATTTATTAAACAAATTAGCATATGGAAAATTAAGGTTGATCCTATGAAGAAAGTTAATTTACTAATTTAGTTTATTTATTGTAATAGTTTTAATTAAAAAGAGTTCCAACGAATCAACCTATTTTTTAAAAAGAGACAATTACATCCTAATAATTTCACTCAAATGAAAGGAATTTCATAACAAAATATAAACATCATCAATGCTCATGTAAAGTACTCTTTAACCATATTAGTAAGATACAATATCAAAACTTAACAAAATGAATGTATGACACATTTTTAAAAAAATCATTCAACCAATATTCAAAAAGTTGATAAATTCTTTTATAACTCAACAAAAATCAATGTGAAACCCAAAATAGCTAGCATTAATCATAAAACATGAAATATGAATTTTCCTTACTTTAACAAAATAAAATTACAATATAATTTAATCAACAATTTGATTATTAATTCACCATTTTAATGCTAGCGAATTCCATAATGCCATACACATAATCTTAAAACTTAAAATAAAGAAAAACATGAAAACTAAAAATATTACAACTTCTAAATCACTTCCAATCTCAATCTAATTTGGTTAGATAGTTTACAACTTAATTAATTTATAGTTTACAACTTAATTAATTTATAGGACAACTCAAATTATAGGTAAAACAAGAAGTATGCATTTAAAAATTTAATTTGCTTTCCTAAACTTAAAACATATCTTAACAAAAATCTAGAATATTGTTCAAAACTTGGACAACATTTAAAAAAGTCATTGTTCTTCATCTAAATTCTTCATTTTTTTATGAATCAATTACTTTGTTTCATTTTAAACTTCACTGCAAGCAATTTGTGACAAGTTCAAAACCTCCGAAATAAATGCACGTTTATAAAAAGGGGCTTTACAAATTTTGAATTGAATATAATCTAAATATATAAACAACATCTAAATTTATTCTAACATAATCTAATATGTATAAGTGGACAAAAGGTGTTTTAATTTTAGTTTAGCCATGTAAATTGATATACTTAGATCATCCGAGTTATCTAGTAGGTTAAGCGTAGAAAACTAACCCGGTAGCTCCTACTTTTCTCTCTTAATTTCTAGAATCGAACTAGCTCAATCCCAACTCAAAGCGCATTATGAACTAAGCCATTGATATTTATTCAAAGAACAAATAAATTCTCGCTTATACAACTTATTATGAATTAATGATTTAAATATCACATTCATATAATCAAGGACATCTCTAATCATATGAAAAACATGAATTAGAAATCAAAGAATTCATACATTTTATAAGTATTAAATTAACTCGTTAATAAGTTAATTAATTTAGAAAATTAATAATCCAAATATTCAAAGTGCATCTCTAAACTAAATTTAACAATTAGAATTAACTAAGCATCGGAAATCATAAACGAAGAGTGAAGAAGTTTCAGAAAACTCATTCAATTTTTTGCCTTCACAGACCTCGAACCAGCCCTGAAGGTTTGAAATTTCTTCCTCCACCAGTCACGAACTAGCTCAATCTCAGTGGTTTGTGGCTTTCTAAATACTCCCATACATCCTCATGCTAGTTTCTTGCTTCAATTGCCTTTGACAGATAAAAATTCCTCTTTGAAATCTCAACTTTACAGGAACTACTTGTTACTTTCTCCTCCCAAGCTGCTACCTCTTTATAAACTTAAGAAAATCACCCCAGTTGCCACATGTTCCTGAAATCTCCCTGATTTCCCTCTTATCTCTTCAATTTTGAAGAGATTTGATGCAAATATCATCGGGTTTCTATTGATTTGCCCCTGACATTTTGTTCCTTCTGCTACATTTTTGGATTATCTCCAGCTACTGTGTCATTTTGTTAGGTCTTTTTATGCTGAGTTGCATTTCTTTTTCTGTTTATTTTTGCTACGTTTTTAGATAGTCTCCCACTACTATGTTACTTTATTTCTTTTCCTCTGGCTACTGCATTTTGCTAATGTTTTGGCATTTTATCTAGCTTATTTATACTAGTGAACTGGGTTGTTTTTTTAGTTGTTTCTTTATTTTAAGTCCATCAAACCTATAAGAAAATATTTAATAAAAATTATATATATTTAGAAATAAAATATAAAATTAAATAACTTGAATAATTAACTAGAAAATGAAATAACTTAACCAAAATGTGTTATGTAAATAATATAAAATAGGGGTGTAAAATAAGTTATAATTTCTTCTTATCAACGACCTATAATTAAATAGGTCATAGGTAGTATCAAAATATAGCAATCCTTATACAAGATAACTTTGGAGACATCAAGTTAAAGGATCACTTATACAATCATCACAATGAGAATTTTATAGACATATAAGTAATGTTTCAAATGAATTTCTCATATCGGTTTAGTTCAGGTAACTTGTTCTCAAACAAGCTCCCACATGCGTATTTAAATATCTCTATACTTTAGTCCATGAGATCGACAACTTCCTTCATAAGGAAAAACGTAACATGTGCTAGTATTTTTACATTCTATTAATGTATATTCTTAATTGAACAATGACTAGAAATAATTTAGGGATAATACATAAATGCAATATGAATCTCATAATTATAATTTCATTATAATTTCATTTGTAATATATAATTATCTCATAAACTTTATCATGTAAATCTAAACATGTATAGGATAAAGAATGCCTTTAAATATTTTATCACTAAACTACAAACAAAGTGATTGGTTATAGAGCATAAATCAACAATCTCTCACTTGCACTAAGTCAGTCGTTTAAGTATCTTATATCATATCACTATATGATGTTTATACTACTTTTGGGACATCGACTTAATGAGAGAATTCTACAAGATTTTCTATGGTAAACACTTGCTTAAATCTTACAACTTCCATTTTAATTATCATCATAATCAAGAAACCTTGCCTAAATACATACTTAGATCTTTCATGAGACCTTAGCTTCTTTTGCATACCTCATAGCTCTAAGTTTATAGTACATTACTATCTTAAATAATGCAAGGATTATATTAAGTTCATTAAAGAACTTATTGATCTGATTAATCATTTTCACTAAATGAAAAATGTATTATGGCTTAATTAGCAATCATTGCTACATTGGAACCTTTCCAGTCTTAAATGATATTGTTCTAAGAAAATAGACCTTAATAAGGATTTACTTATAAAGTTATATCCTTATCATTTTGAACTCAAATATCAACTCATATATAAAATAATGGATATCTTTAATACTTCAAAAGTATCTAATATCTCAAATACTAAACATCTTTGGTACATCATCTAAGTACCTAAACTTAGAATCGGTAAACAAATTCCAATTTATCTATATAGATCTGATTCCAATAATTATATTGTTACCTTTTTATATTTGATAAGAATTGTTCTTGGAGAATTATGTTCTCAACAACTGAAACTAAGAATTATTGTTCTTCTTGACTAATATGTCTCTACATACTCCCACTGAAAAGGACAACTATTGATATGTCTTTAAATGTTAATTCATGTGATATACTACACTTAGTGATTAATGCCTTAGAAATGCTTAGGATACTCACTTTAGCTCATATTTGATCTTAGGTACTTTTTTGGAAGTAAAGAAGCTAAAGTGACCCAAAAGCATGTCATTGAAGTCATATTCTCAATTTCCATATTCTATTGATTCATGGAGCATGAAGAAGAAGAGGACTGAAAGAAGAAGAGGCAAGAGAGAATGTCAAATGAAGAACAAAAAAAGGAGAAGTCTCATGGCCAAACATTAGATTGCATGAGCATGGGAAATCTCTTACGCCTTTGCAACATCTCTCACGACTATGAGAGATCTCTCACAGTAGTGAGAGTGTCATGTATGGCCATACATGGCCATACACGGAAGTGAGAGGGCTATACATGGTCGTGAGAGGTTTGCATAGCTGTGCAATAACCTTGCACGGCCGTGAATTCTCACACCTAAGAATTAACTGGAGAAAGACATGTGTCCTGTCTGTATATCACTCGGTTGTAAATCAAAATTTTACTATATAAGGAAAGGATAGTGGTAGCAGAAAGGCATTCAGTAGATAGACCTAGCAGATAATGTTCTTCTCCTATTTTCCCTTCAATTATTCTTTGTTCTTCAACATCGATAGTGGCAATAGAGAGGATGGCCGATGGTGAGAGCTTGAAGATGGAGATGGAAGGTTAACTTTCCTAACACTAGTTCGGAGGTGCAGTCGAGGGCCAAAAGCACATTAAGCAAATAGTTGTTGTGTATTGTTTTCTTTAACTCTTTTCGGATTGTTTATGTTATCTTGTATGGATTGCTTGGGTATTGTATGAGAATGATTTTGCTGCTCTATTGAATCCTTTTTCATGAAAACTCATAGCTAGAACTTGAATGTGATACTTGATAGTCGTGTTGAACGTTGTATATGGCAACTAACTATATTAAATGGTTAGAGATAACATAACATAAGTTAAATAAGCTTGTGTGATTGTTACTTACATTGATATGTTTTTCTCACTTGTAATTCAGCTGTCCGGATAAACTTATAGAGTTTGTTTTAGGTTTCTCGATAGTTAGGGTTAATTAATAAGCTCTTCTTGATTAATTATGATCTAAGGAAAAATTGAATTAATAGATCTTATTATTAGTTCACGAGCAATTGTCCTAAGAGAGGTGTAAAGATGATAATTCAACGACATCTCGAGATTAAACCAAAGATCTGGATTTCAACTCATTCATCAACTTTATCACTTTGCTGTTCTTTAATTTTACTTTGTCTTCTAATTTTCTTCAAACGAGAAACCACATGTTTTGCTTATACAAATAATTTAGGAAAGTAATTGGAATTAATCTTTATGGAATCAACCTAGACTTATCACTAGCTATAGTTTAGACTAGTTATTTTGCTAGTGTTAATGCGATCAACTATACTCCCACTAACCTTCTTGTATACATGATAAATTCAAAATTATCTCCAAAAGAAACATTTTAAATTCATCATGAAAGTGAATCTTTCAATGTCTCGTAGCTTTTCAACTATACAACAAATGTATTAATACAGGCAATAGTTTCAATTGGATATATTATCATAAGATTTGAACCTTTCAAATTTCATCTACTCCAACTACTTATATTGAGAATCATTATCCTATAAGTATACGTTGAAATAATCAATTTGTTCAATAAATCTATAAGATTATATCCAACCTTTCAGATATTTCATAACCTTTTATTATCCAATTTAGTTCTAAAAATAAATGGATAATAAATGCTTCAGTTAAGCATCACATCCTTAAATCTTTAACTTTGACTCTTTCAAAGACCTAAAATTTCATATCTAATATGAAATCTTGTTAATTGATTTAATTAGAACTATTGGAAGTTAGTCATTATATAATGCATAGTGATAGAAGAAATAATATTGCATTATACAATATCTCATATTATATTTTCCTCCTTCCATAAACTCATACTCGTATGAATTTAGTTGTGAAGGTATTCAATGGAGAATCTCATTCCCTATAGATAATCGAAAATTTAAAACTCACTGCAATGATCTCATTTAAGTGCTTTAGCATTCTCAATGCTTAATTTCTACTTAGATTTAAATAATTTGAACTTTTCAAAACTTTAAATCATTACTTCATTTAATACATATGACTATATCACATAAAGTTATTTGTAATCTAATGAAATATAGGTATCATCCTTTTGTGAATTATTATTCCATCTAATACATCAGATTTATAAGATTTAGCAATTCAATACCATTATCATCCTTTCACCGGAGGTTGATATGGTTATTCTTTAACTTGACAAGTTTCACACAATTCATAATCAAAAGGATACATATATCCTTATATGAACTTTATGATTCTCATTATATTGATTTAACCAATATGGAATAAAAAGATGGTCTCGGTTATCCATCTTTGTATTCTAGACTTTTATGTTAAGCATAAGTCTCCTTTTGATCCAATATATCAAACTATTTGTATAACATTGGATCAACTACTTTTACTCAACAATCTATTTCTTATCATGCATTGAACATTATAATAATGATGAATCTAAATTTAGTATCATATACTAAAAAAATAAATCAGAAATACATATGATCTATATCATATCGAGTATAGGCAAGAAAAACTATATCAAATGCCTTTAATTGATGTCCATGTTTATTCTTTTATTCAATTAAATTAAGTGGAACAATTCCAACAAGGTACTATACCTTTCAGCTTTACTTTGCGTTACTACTTGTAGCTTGCTATCATGGTGTTAACATATATCTTACATGTTGTCATCAAATTTTATGAAACATTAATCAACTCAAAATGTTAATAAATTTTTTCATTTATATGATTATGACATATCTCTAAAACTTGTTCACCGGATGCTCAATAAGGATTACAGCAAAACAACATAATGGGCATACAATTTTTTATCTAACTTTAAGAACTCTTCTCAAACATGTCTTATGCATAATAAATTTGGTTCACTAACTAGTTATCAACTATACTAAACAAGGTAAATTCCACTCAAAACATAATATAAATGTAAGAAAAGCAATTAATTAATTATATGCCATAAGTACCAAATGTAGTTAGAACTTTAATCATGTATTTAGTTACTCTCGCTATTTTATTTGAGATAATATCCCACATTACTATTTGGAAACATTACTCTAATCTTTCTAGTGGACTAAGATCCCATTCAAATTTAGTTGATCTTGGGTTTGTTCAACAAACCAACTTAACTTAAAGTAGGTTGTTATAACAACTTTATCAATTACATCTTATGTGACTCCTATATTTGTTATGTGATAACTCCTGTCATATCTTATTTCTTATTCCTAACTCTGCCTCTAAATTCATATGGTCATAAGTTTGCTTATCCAAATCATACAAATTTAGTTAAGTAAAATCCACTATCATAAGACTAAACATATTTGGGTTAAAGTGGGTTTAAGTTTTCTCAATAGGCCTAACTGTAAACAAAACTCTAATTTATTCTTATAACAATGGAAGGCAATAATGACATTGTCAACATTTACTTAACATTTTAACAAGGAATTTAATGTTATTCATCTCATCAAACACGAAATTTTATGTAAAATATCACACATATAAAACATACAATTTAACATACATCCAATGTATATATATATATCAAACATATAAATAAAGTATGCAACTTACGTACTCATAATCAAATTATATGCATAAAACATCAAGTTTTGTTTTACTCAAGTTATTGATCTTCATAATCTAAAATAATATTTTTAACTCTTTGGACAATTTAAATTAGATTAAATTCATTGATTCCTAACCTTACCTTTTTTATTGTTTCTCTTTACTATTTATTTGTATTTTTTGTGCCCAAAAGGTTCTAAAAATTACCTAGGTCATCCTCCTCGCAAGTATACAAGATAGTTATAGTGATTACCCAGGGTCGTCTCCTACAGAGGTGAAATTGGTTAACTTAAATTAATCTTAGACAAAAAATAAAAATAGATGCAAATGCAATCCTAAACATTCTATCCTTATTGTTGAGTAAAGGCTTCAAAGAAAATTCACACAATTAAACTAAAAAGTAAACTGGATCTACTGGAAGCAAAAACGAGTAGAAACCAAAGTGGAAAACTCTTGAGAATTAATTTCACTAGTTTAATCTCCTATGCATGATTAAAAGAAATGATTGGTTAATTGTCTTAAGCGAAATGATTGGTTAATTGTCTTACTAAACTTAACGATCGGATTCTAAGATCAACTCAAACAATAGACTAAATCTAGCTTTCGTATTCGATAAGTTATTATCCGAATTCATTATGGAAACCCGACTACGAATTACCACTTAAGTTAGTATAATTCTAATTCATAACCTAAGCATCTATAGTTTCCAGTTCCATATTAATCTTCTTCTCCCGGTCCTTCGTTTAATACCAAAGTGATGCAAAGTTTGATCATGCTGTTACACTCATTCAGCTCAAAAACCACAACAATAAATAAGATAATAAAACCATAACTCAATCATGCACGGTTGACCAAAATAGCTACATTAATTCTCAAGAAAAAGGAATCAGCTCATCATAGCATAAACATAGATCATCATCTCCATACAGTTCAATCCTGTGTTAAATGTAAATAGAAAAATGTAAAAACAATAAATAAAACCATTAAACTAAAGATGGACTAACAAGCAACAGAACAATAACAGAGCAAGTAAGTTAACAGACAAAAGATATATGAGTTCAACAATATCAGCAAAAGATGAAATAAAGATGAGAAAACAAAATGAAGACTCTCAGACGCAGAAGTTGGTGGTGGGAATCCTGCCAAACTCAAGCTTTCTAGCGTTGGCTCTCACTTTTTACCTCTGCTCTCTTCTTACCCAGATGAATTATTGTTCAAGTTCACCAAGATTCAGCTTCAGCTCTCGCTTTCTACCTCTATCCTAAGCCTCCACCTCCCTGCTATGTTTCTCTCTTCTCACCTGACTCTCTGTTTTCTCTTCTTTCTTCTCTCAGCTTTCTCTATTTTCTTCTCTCAGCTTTCTCTGTTTTCTTCTCTTAGTCAAAGCTCTATTTCTTTTCTCCATCTTCCTCTCTACCTCTTTGTTTTCTCCCTCAATTCTGTCTCTGGTGTTAAATGAAGAGTAAATGAAAGATGTGCCCTTCGCTACCACCCTCCCCTTTTATTTGTAGTATGCTCCTAAGTTTAGGGTTTCGTGCCCTCAGCCTCTGCAGAATTGCTATTCCATATAGAAATTTATTTTGATTTGAAAATAATTTTCAAATCCAATTAGAAACTATTTCTAATTATCTTGACTCCTTTAACAAAATTTAATTGAAAACAGCTTTCAATAAATTATGCTTTTTACTTACTATATTTTTAAAAAAACATCTTTTTTTTCAAAATTACACAAGTAACACATTCTAATCCAATTAGAAAAATATTTCTAATCTTATTAGAATTTATTTTCCTTAATTAGAAAAATATTTTCTAATATTAAAGGAAACTACTTTCAAAATTAAAAAAACACTTTTATATGTAATTAAGAAAGTCATTTATATTATTTATTTAGAGATTGATTTCTTAATTAATTAGAAAATATTTCTTTAATAAATTAGAAAACTATTTTCAAAAATATTAAAGAAATATCCTTTTTCTTGATAAATAAATGAAAACACTTTTCAAATTTTAATCAAGATAATATTCTTTCTAAAAAATCAAGAAATTTATTATTCATAAATAAAGAAACAATTTCTAAATAAATTAAATAATAATTCTCTAAAAAAATAAAATCATAAATTTAATT
>JANIIA010048633.1:0-11468 GCA_027478495.1 Erythroxylum alaternifolium
AGTTCGTGTCTGCATTGTGTTTCTTGATTCTTGTACTAAATTGTATCTTCCGCAAAATTGTGTATCAGTGTGTAATAAAATTGGGAAAATGTAAATGAGTGAAACGTTTGTATTTTGTAATTTAAAATGAGCCCAAGTGGCTAATAAAATTTTCTGTTGATTTCATTGTGCTGTTTTCAAATGGTTATGTAAAACAAAGTAAACCGTTTCGATTATTAACCTTTTGTATTTTTATGTATGTGGTTTAAAAAAAATAAATGTATACCGATTTTAAATTGTTAAGTGATGTAGCACACTACCCTCGTGGGGCACGGATTCGGATATCACCATCGATATCGGGTTCGGGTCCAGCGGGAGTGGGGTGTTACAGGAAGACAGTTGAGGACGTAGAGCACTTACTAGAGGAGATGATTAATAATAACTATCTTTGGATGTCAAACAGAAGTATTTAGCAATCAACTTTTCGAGATAAGAAGGGATTAATCATTATTGATTCAGTGACATCAATGTAGGCTAAAATAACTAACTTAACAAAATAATTGAACACCTTAAAAACCTCCTTATTAGCTTCAATTAAAGCAATTCAGCATGGATATGAATTATTCAGACAAGATAATCATGTTACAAAAGATTGATTTTTGATGAAAAATAATAATACGGAGCAACTAAACTACATGAACACACAATTTGGTCAAGGAGAGGAGACAACCCCTAGTTTAACATGTAAAATCTTAGGTGGAGGAATCACTCAAATTTTTTTGATCTAACAATCCAGGAAATTAGTTTAGAAATCAAGGGCCGCCTAGATTTTAACAAGATAAATCTAATGCTAATGCCTCTAAATTGGACAAGATCATAGACAAGCTCATGAACATGGATGAAGCTTATAAAAGGCAGGAAGGGAAGTTTATAGCTAAAAGCCACATCTCTTCCACTCATAATTTGGATGTTCAGATGGGCCAATTGGTGAACATATTGTCTACAAAAAAGTGTGGGGAGTCTCCCAAGTAATACTAAAGCAAACCCAAGGGATCAAATGAAGGCAATCACAATTAAAAGTGGAAAGAGCTCGAGCAACCAGTAGATAAATAAGCTAAAACCCATCCAGTATAGGAGCAAGAAAAGAAGAAAAAGGATGAAGAAAAAAGTAAGTACCCGTATTATGTTGCCCTCCACCATATCCTCCCATAATTCTATTCCAACAACGATTACAAAAGAACAAACTGGATGCACAATTTGTAAAGTTCATGGAGAAATTGAAGACTTTGCAAATTAATTTATATTTTGTGGAGGCATTGGAACATATGCCTAAGTACACTAAGTTCTTAAAAGGCATATTATCAATAAAGGAGACTTGGGAAAGATAACCAAACTGTAGCATTGACTATAAGTTGTTGCTCCATCTTCATCAGTCACATATCTTCTAAACTAAACGATCCAGGGAGCTTTACAAACCCTGTTGTTGAAGGTAAAACCTATCTACTTATTTTACGCTCAAAAATTGCAAGTGAATAGGTCGTGGCATGTAGTTAAAAAGAGCAAATATCGATCCCACAAAGAATGATGCCTAGACACCGCTAAATTTAAACACAACTTTGTTTAAGAAATGAAATTGTTAAATGCAAATAATTTGAAAATTAAAATTAAAATTAAAATTAAAAGACTAATGTAAACAACGGACAATGCCACATTTGCAAAAAATCTGAATTCAAGAATCTAAATGCTAGAGATAACTTTTTCCTTATTTTGTCTACCTCCTATTTTATTGATTGAATTATGTCTCACCCTAAATTTCCAAATATACTAATTATCCTCTCTCAAGGTGTAACTATTTGTCCCTAATCGAATTAACAGGAATAGATTGAATGATCTCTTAACCTACCCAATGACTCTACCTATTCAACTAGTTATTAAACTATCCTATGGGTGATCAATTAACTAATCGAGATCTCTCTTCTAACTATTCAATTAGCATGATGATTGCTAGTCTATAGGTTGCCAACTCTCGTTGTACAATCCTACATGAATTTCATCTCACTCACTCTCTCAATTTGTTGTAAGATGACAATTAAGAATAATAATCAACAAAGACAATTGTATTCAATTCAATAAAATAGGATTTTTGACAAAATAATTCAAAAGCAATCCCTAAAATGAAATAAGCCTGACATGGTCTCCATAACATCATCAACGATCAAATAAGCCATTTTTATAAAGAATAGAAGAGGTTAAAATGACAAAAAATTGAGTAGAAAGACTCCTTCTCTTCTTTTCCAAAATCTAGAATTATGGTGTTGATGTGCTATTTTGCCTAATCTTGATGATGATCCTTGTCTTCAATCCTTCCTCAATGCTCCAAAAATGTGTTCTTCACTTAAGGATGGTGTTTCTACAGGTGGGTGTCGTCGCTCTTTATGATGGAGGCTTAATGATGTTTTTATAGTCCAAAAATCATAGGTTTAATAAAGCCTTGCAAATTGCCTTGGATTACAATTCCCACATTCGTAGCCATTTGCATGATTCCCACGAGCGTGGGAATTACACACAGTTGCACTCCTCATTTCTTCTACGATTCTCACATTTGTGGGAATTTGCATGATTCTACGAACGTGGGAATTTTTCACAGATGCACTCTTCTTGTCTTCTCTTCTTTGATCATTTGTTCAACCACCAAGTTGCTCCCTTTTCTTTCCCACACAAAAATAGTCAATTCTTACCCTCAATTAGCATCAAACACACAAAAACAACAATGGAAATCAAACTTAATGAAAACATATAAAATGAATCCTAAACTAGAACAATAAAAAACAATTATACTAAAAAAGACATGCCAATTACTTATAAAAACATATCCTAATGCACACCTATCAACATCCCCACACTTGAATCTTTGCTTGTCTATAAGCAAAATAAATACAACCAATCAATTCTACCCCTTTATTTTCACAAAGATCAAAGCATACAATCCCTCAAATTCAAGCCAACTTAAATATCGAGTTAATGCACGTATCATGACTACTTTTTCATTGGTGTACACAAGCAAACTCACAATTGACACAATCACTCAAAGATAAGTAAAGATGCACAAATGAATCTTACTCACAGTTTTCACTCATTTCGCTCAAGTGTTTAAGGTTAGTGTTTCGCTCAAACTTCCTATAAGAAACTACACTACCATAGGCTTGCTAATACACAAATTCTCCTCTACAATGATTGCATGCATAAATAAATCAAAAGGACTTGTTTAGGGTTGTAATGTGGTAATGGTTAAGGCGGGTCAAAAGAGGGGAAAGAGGGTTAAGCACAAGCATAAGTAAAGTACAAAACGGATAAAATGGGATAAAAAAAATATAACTACGAGACATACAAATATAACTAATATTCTGCACTTATTGATATGGATCAAAACTTGCACTATATATAATGTAATCCATAGGCAGAAATATACTCAACTTGTGTCCGTAAAAATTTCATACATTCTCATTTAATATTTTACTTAATACTTTACTAAGCTTGTGAAAGGGTAGCATAATGAGTTTTAAAGTGTTAAAATTTTAGGTGTTTTCAAGAAACAAAAGGTTAAGGCTCAATGGGGGTAACAAGGGATTATACAAGGTGGGTCATTTAAGCTAAGGGTTAAAGCAAGAAAAAGGGCCTCGATCATCTCTATTAAGCATGCATCCAGTAGACTCAAACTGATTTAAAGCAAGTTGTGAAGGTAGTAACCTATGCAACAAGGAAATGAAATGACTTTAGATGGAGTCATATAGCTCAATCCTCACTTTAGCTAAAATAAAAACCATTATGCATCTCTACACTACCTCATTGTTCAAATGTCGATTTTGTGTCTAAGCTTATGTAACCAACTACTTTTCATCACTCTATATGGTTCACTTTCTACTTAAGTAGCCTAATCTGAGTTCAAGCATGCATTTAATCTAATTCCAGCTTACATGACGGAATCTCATGGCAATATTTATTAGAGTGACTCAAATGTGGTTCTATTGCTGACATAAAGCACATACAATATGCCTAAACATGCATTTTATTCAACACAATGTAAAAAAAATGCAATTAAGAAAGTTGATGTCACCTCCCCACACTCAAAGATCACATTGTCCTCAATGTGACAAGTCAACCCTAAAATGAGTGAAAATGACATTAAACCAAATAAAAATGAAAACAACACAAATAAAAGAAATTGAAACAAACGAATGTTATTAACCCAAACAGAAGATACTGAAGTCAAACCAAAATTAAAGAAATTAGAACTAAATAAAAGACATAACACATAAACAAATAATATGAAACCAAATACACATGAAATGAAATGTACTCACACACAAGAAATAACAAAATTTAAAAGTTTAAGGGATAAGAAAAGCTTATTCCGATGATGGTGGTGACGGTGATGGTGTAGGAGCTTTAAAATCGTTCCTCCAACAGAAGTTGAGGAACCTTCTCTTTGAGCTACATTGCTCCTTGTGAACTTGCAACATTTCAGTGCCGAGTTCATCAAGTTGGGATGCCATCCGTTATTGATTGGTGGCTATTTTGTCGAGAATAAATTGATATCGGTCAACCATCGCTAGTTCCCTCAGTTCCTCCGCTACTACTTCCTGCTCTGGTTTAAAGGCTACGATGGATGTGGAGGGTTGGTCTACGACTGAATTGACACCCCTCTTGCTTTTCACTGTAGTGCTTATCTGAGGATTGCAAAGTTCCATATATTGGACCTCCACAATCTCAGAACGTCTCAAATAGATTATGTCAAATATTTCGTGGGGAGTAATATGCAAATTCTCCATATTCACATTATAAAATACACCCAAAGCAGAAGCAATATGAGCCATTCCAAAAGATGTATTCTTTTTATTAATCACACTCACTAGTGATCGAAAAATTCTAAAAGATGTGATGATTTTAAGCTTTCTATCTATGCACCATAAAAAGAAAAGTTCTTTAGCTGAGCATTTATTGATTTCTGTTTTATTAAACAAAGTCAGGCACATGAATTTATGAAACAGCAAATGCTCAGCACTCTGGATTAGAGAGTTCGGTGCATTATTTGAATCAAAATGTTCTTTATCTGTGAGAGTGTTCCAATATACATCTACGTCAAAACCTGCATGACCATCTAAGATTTTTGTATTAGATAAGTTAAACAATTCATGTATGACAGAGTAATCAAGTTTAGAAACCATTTCCACCTAACCTAAACCAAAACAAATCCATTTTAGAATTATACCTAACTATTGTGAAAAACTCTAAAGATATGGTGGTAGAAATAGGTACGTCGCCAAATAAATCTATTTCACCCTATGTTTGCAGCTAATTGATCAAGTCGGCGTCTCACTCCTATATTTTCTAACACCTCAAATTCCAAATACCTAGGAGTAAATAATGCTCTATTCCTAAAGTCATGAAAGCGTGCACCTTCTTCTTCCAAGTAAATCAAAAATAGGACCTAATAGGTTGCTGCTAAGTTGAGTTTTTCTTCGCTGCAAACTTGAAGACAGGGCTCGTCAACCAGTTTCCTAGCCGTCATCGTCCTTGGTAGAGCCATTGTTAGAAGAAAATCTGCAAAAACGAAAGATAGAGAGTGAAATTCGTATTTTAGAGAGAGAAAATAAAATCTCACTTAAATCCTTATGTTTTTGAATTATTGATGTATGAAAAGAATGAAAGAATGTAAGATTAATGAAAAGGGATGAAGAAAATACTAAGAATCTAGATGAAAAATGAAGAGTTTTAGAGAGTGGGAGGAGAGAAAATCATGTTCTAGAGAGAGAGGGAGTGAAATTTTGAAAAATGAATGAGAGAAGAAAAGGAAACTTTAAGTTTCCTCCTGGATGGGTGGGAATCCTCACAATTCCCACGTTTGAAATTGTGAGGATCACCAATTCCCACGTGATTCCCACAAACGTGGAAATTGGTTATCCTCACAATTTCAAACCTTCTTCCAAGCTTATATGCATTCTCTATGATCCCAAAACCTATAAATACATCAAGATAATATCATCAACAACAAATTTGAAAAGAAAACAAATTGAAATCCAAACACAATCAACAAAAACATGAATCAAATCCAATTCAAATATGATAATAACTAAATAATTCAAATGAACCATTAATTAAACAAAAACAAAAAAGGGTTAGTTGACTCCTATGAGTTACCTCTCATGTAGTGCTTCTATCACCATCGGTAGCTCAACGCTCCTTCTTATTCATGGCGGTTCAAATGACCGGAATGATAGCGGTGCATAAACTGAACTCAAACTTTATACAGGGGCTACCTTATTCTGGGCTCCACCTTTATCATTGTTTTCCTTTCTTCGCCTTCTCCTACGTGTTCGTTTCTTCCTAAACGTGTTTCCAGGGTCCTCATTATTTTCCCATCCTCCTTAGAGTTTAGGTTCTTTGATGTTCGTCGGGGGTAGAGCAGGACGATAATTCTTCTTCGACACCTTGAATGTTAACTGCTCCTTCCCTACTCTTAGTATTAACTTGCCCCCATCAACATCAATAATCGCACAAGTAGTAGCTAGAAATGGTCGGCCAAGAATTCTGAGCTACTTTAATTAAAGATGGCTTCCACTGAGAAAAAATTTGATGTGGAAGTCCAAGCTAAAGTTCCTTAATCAGCTCACTTACTGGTTCACTTGGAAGGACTTCCAACATTGTTTGTTCTTCTTGCTTGTTTCCATCTTTCTCCCCATATTTGCTTTCTTCTTTCTCTATCTGATTAATGGCCATGATTCTTTCCTTCAGATTCACCTCAATGTTGCTTAATAGACTACCTACATTTCACGAAGATAAAGCATTAGTCGGTTGGCCTACTTGAACTTCCAGATTATGGATGGATTATGCATGATTCTTCAAAATCTGATCAAAATTTTCTTCCATCCTCTTTTTATTTTCCTTCTGGCTTACACACATCTTTTATGATTCTCTTCTTGTGCTACCAATTTGGACCTCAAAACCTCCATCATCTTATCCATTTTTCTTTCCAATGCTCTGACTCAATCTTGCTAGAATCCTGGCGGTCCTTGTGATCTTTGTTGGTCACCTACATTATTGTTACTCTAAGAAAAGTTCAGGTAGTTTTTCCAACCTGAATTATATGTATTCGAATATGGGTTATTACCTTATTGCAACTGGCCTAGGTAGTTTACATGTTCGGTCCCGCTAGCTCGTAATAGGAAACATTCCACTGAGCTGTGGTTGTTCTCCCCACATAACTCACATTGTGCTTGCATTGCCTTAACTACTGAGGTGGACACTCCTTGTATGTTGTTTGGCTGCTTCGTCAAAGTCGTGATTTGAGCTTGCAAAGTAGTAACTAAGTCAATAAGTATCATACTTTTTTGTTCCTTCTATCCTTATCTACTCCTCTCGCTTAACCATATGCAGCTGTTGCTTGCCAACTCCTCTAATAAATCATAAGCTGTTTTCACCATCTTCCTCATCAGTGAACCTCCGGCTGCTGCATCAATTGTGCCCATTGTACTGGGATTCACTCTATTATAAAATGTTTGAAGCAGAAATTCCTTCGGGAGGTTTTGATGGGGACAACTTCTTTGAAGCTCTTTAAATCTCTCCCAAGCTTCGTAGAGAGATTCTCCATCGCTCTACTAGAAATTTGTTATCTTCTTGATAATCCTCATTGTCTTCGTTAACGAAAAATATTTGGGGAGGATGCTTGGGCAAACTGCTCCTAAGTCGTGATCTGGCCTGGATTCAAAGAATTGTATCATGCTTTAACCCGATCCTTCAACATGAGTGAAAATAATCACAGCTTCACCGCATTGTTAGACATTCTGTTGAATCTGAATGTGTCATAAATCTCCAAGAAATTTACGATGTGGGCATTCGAATTCTCGTTGGATAGCCTGTAGAACTGCACACTGTTTTGAAGAATGTTGAGTAGCGCCGATTTTATTTCAAAATTATTCACTTGAACTACCGGCCTCGCCACTCCTTGAGGACTAAACCCTGACCTCATGAAATCCATGAGTGTCCTTTTCAGTCCTCCTTGCTCTCCTTCTTCAGCCATATCTTGATTTGAGAAATTTAAATACCTTGCCCTTCTTATTTCTCTTTTATGCTTCTTAATGTTGGGAAATTCATCCTCTATATCTTCTTTCTTCCTTCTTGTACTTCTTATTGTTAAGTCAGAAGGACTTTACGATGAATAATTTTGATGACAATCAAATAATAATAATGTTAGAAATAAATGAACTAGTTTGATGAGTTTGTTAAGTGTGCAAAACACAGAAGGAAGAAAAATACAAAAGAAGTGCAAAACACAGAAGAAGTAAAGATACAGAAGAAGCGCAAAGCACAGAAGAAGAAGCGTAAAACATAAAAGAAGTAAAGATACAAAAGAAGCGCAAAACACAGACGAAGTGGAGAACACAGAGGAAACAAAACAAAGACGAAGTGGAAATACAGAAGAAACAGAAAACAGAAGAAACAAAACACAGATGACGTGGAGATACGAAAGAAAACACAGACGAAGTGGAGATACGGAAGAAATAAAACATAAACGAAGTGGAGATACAGAAGAAAGAAAACACAGACGAAGTGGAGAACACAAAAGAAACAAAACACAGACGAAGTAGAGATATAGAAGAAACAAAACACAGAAGAAGTGGAGATACAGAAGAAACAAAACATAGATGAAGTAGAGATACAGAAGAAACAAAACACAGACGAAGTGGAGAACACAGAAGAAACAAAACATAAAAGAAGAAAACACAGACGATATAAAGCAGAAGATACGCTAGTATGTCGAGCAGTTAATTAGTTGGAGTTAGTTACAGAACTCAACTAAATAACAGTTATCAAGATTCAAGAAGCGGTAATCAAAACTCAAGAAATAGTTATCAAGAATCAAGAAGTAGTTGGAGACTTAGACTATAAATAGTAGTCGTAGTTGAAGATTGAATAACTTTTTAACTTTTCATAAAACTTTTGATCTTACATATTTTAAGCGTTCAAGTGTATACTTAGAAAAGAAAAATTCGATAGTGCGATATCAAGAGAGCTAAACCTACTGTAACAATAGCTCACAATATCCTTCTAGTAAGAGAAAGAAAAGGCTGAGAACCTAGAGAGGCTAAGATAGCTGAAAGAATACTTGGTGTAAAAGACTCAAAGAGGCTCTGGAAGGGAAGAAAGAATACTTGTAAATTTGTTGAAGTATAGTGAAAACACAGAAGAATTCTGAGGACTGGACGTAGCCTATAGTTTGGGGTAAACCAGTATAAAATCACAGTGTCTATCTTCTATCTCTTAACTTATTCTATTTTGTTTTTAAGAACAAGTATATAGAAGTTATTTGCAATTTATGTACGTAACAATTTTCGTATAACGTTAGTGATATTCTTTTAACAAGTTAGAGAAGTTCTTATCAGAAATATTAAAAATTTTGTATTCACAAAAAGAATACACAATTCAACTCCCCTTCTTATGTATTTTGTCTATTATAAGTAATTTCTATATTAATGTGTGATTTACTTCAATTGGTATCAGAGCTCAGTTTCCAAGAACCACCTTTACAAATTGAGGACAAAGATTTATGGCTGAATCACATGTTTTTATAGATGAAGGTGCCTCCGTCACAAGACCTCCTGCGTTTAATGGTGAAGATTATCATTATTGGAAGGACAAGATGCGGCTTTTCATAGAATCCACACATATTGATCTTTGGGATATCATCGAGAATGGACCATATGTACCAATGGATGATGAAGGAAATGTCATTCCTTGTAACAGATGGTCAGCTGATCACAAAGCTAGATTTCAATTAAATTCAAAAGCCAAGTTCTTTTTGAGTTATGCTTTAAGTAAAAGTGAATATGATAAAGTTCATGGATGCAAAACCGCAAAGGAGATGTGGGACACTCTATCCATCGCATATGAAGGCACAGACCAGGTGAAAGAGTCCAAGATCAGTATTCTTGTACATCAATATGAGCTGTTTAAAATGAAAAAAATAAGTCTATTGATCAGATGTTTGGACGATTTCAACCTGTCGTTAATTGACTTAAAGCTCTTGGAAGAATCTACGATAATCAAAACCATGTGAGGAAGATTCTCAGAAGTCTGCCGAAAAGATGGAGACCTAAAGTTACTGCAATAGAAGAATCCAAGTACTTGAGCAAATTAAAGTTAGACGAATTGCTTGATTCTTTGAAGATACATGAAGTGGAGCTTGATGCGGAAGATAAACCTAAAAGAGACAAATCTATAGCATTAAAAGCTGGTAAGAAAAGTCACAAAACTCAGAAAAATAGAAGTTCTTCGCAAAAGCATTAAAGATTGAAGAAGTCAAGAATGATGATACCAGTGAATTTGATCACGATTCAAGTGAAGACGATGATGAATTATATTTCATTTTAAGAAAGATCAGAAGGATGTGGAGAAAGAAAGCAAAAGGAAATAAAAAATTTTCTTTTAAGAAAAATAGCAAAGAAGAAGTCAAGAATGACAAGACCTCTATCGTTTGATACGAGTGTAACAAACCAGGACACTACAAATTTGAATGTCCATTGCTTAGAAGAGAATCGAAGAAGAATAAAGGAGATAAAAAGATTATGGTGGTAACTTGGGAAGATTTGGATTCATTCGAATCTAATTCTAATTCAGAAGCATCAGAACAAGCAAATATATGCTTGGTAGCCGAAAAAGAAGGTGACGAGGAGGTAACTTATAACTTTAATGAACTTCACGATGCATATTTAGAATTATTAGAAGATTCACATGTTATACTAAAGCAGTATAGATCCTTAAAAAGAAAGTTTATCGAAAACTTAAGGAACACGGAATTGTTAGAAAAAGAAAACGTCTGTCTTAAGAAACAAGTAGACGATATGAAGAATTTTTTTTTAATTCTTAGATCTGAGAAAATTAGTCAGTTTAAATAAAGGATTAATTCTCTTTTAACTGATTTATCAAACTTTACTGAAAGTATGAAGAAAATGAATGATATGATTAGAAATTATCGACACTAATGATAATAGTGGTTTAGGGTTTACTAAAAGCAACACCCATTACAAAAAGAAGTTTGTTCCGTATAAAAAGAAATTTCACCAGTCTTCTTTTTATTCTATGAATATTTCTAAGACTAATCCTAAAGGACCCAAGAAAATCTAGGTACCTAAAAAGAACATAATATCTATTGTAGATATCCTTCCTTGGAAAAAGCAGCCAGCACCAATGATATTTGGACAGTGGATGCTCACGACACATAATGAGAAGAAGGTCTATGTTCCTAGATCTTCAAGATAAGAAGGGAGGATCAGTAATTTTTAGAGATAACTAGCACGACAAAATAGTTGGAATCGGCAAAATCGGTAAAGATTCCTTTGCATGTATTGATAATGCTCTGCTAGTTGAAGGTTTAAAACATAATTTGATTAGTGTCAGTCAATTATGTGATTCTGGTTTTGAAGTATCCTTTA
>JANIIA010048674.1:0-11466 GCA_027478495.1 Erythroxylum alaternifolium
TAACCTTTTAGCATTCATTTCATTAAAGAAAGGAAGAGGTGCACTTGATGTATTCTCTCTTCCTTCTTTCATCCATAACCGAAAATGAAAAGGTCTCATTTCGGTAACAATCCTTTACATAAATATTGGATGAGAAGTTACTCCGGTATGTTATGGTGTGAACAACTGGCATATAACTTCTTGAACCGCTCCCAATACTCGTATAGAGATTCTCCATTATACTACTTGATGCCACATATCTCCTTCTGAATACTTGCCATCTTTTGAGGCTAGAAAATATTTCTCTAAAAATAGTCACTTCATCTTCAACCAAGAATTTATGCTCCCTACTGGTAAATCAAACAACCAATCTTTTGCTGCATATTTTAGTGAGAACATGAAGGCTCTCAAGATTATCTACTCGTCCGTCACCCCAGGAAAACAAACCATATCAAGCTCCATAAGATGGTTATCCACATCCTTACTTGCAAGACCAGGAAAATTGGGTAATAAATGAATTAATCTAGATTTTAACTCAAAGGTAACATATTCAGCAAAATTAGGAAATGTAATGCATAGGGTCCTTGGGTTAAGTCTAGTGTAGCCAATTCTCTTAACGTTGTCCGATTTGCCATAATTGCTTCATATTCAAGTTTTGAGTCTACTACTAAAGATGTTCTTACTTCTCTGCTTAACCTCCATAGTGTTCTCTCGATCTCCAGATCAAGTTGTTCAACTTCTCTATGAATCTGGTCACTACCATACACCAACAGCTACAAACTTTTAAAAGTTAACAAATAATCAAAAAGAAACAAATATATTAACGAAATGTCAACTAAAATAAAATACGAAAATTAAACTGCCACACTCCCTAACAACGACATAAAAATTTGACAGAACATGCTGAGTGCACTATAAAATTTTCCTAACTTTGTACACTAAAATTTGTAATAATGGTGAGTCGGGATCAAATCCATAGGGAATGTTTAGTTAATTTTTGTAACAAAAGTTAATTGATGCAAGGAAAATATAAAAAGGGCATTTGGATTTTTAAGCAATTTAGAAATTAAAGAAAAAGTAAACTACCAAAACAAATTAAAACAAGCAATAGAAAATGAGAAAAGTGCTGAAGATAAGTAAGGACTGATTCAAGGGTCATTCTCGACCTAAACACAATCAAGCATATTCCATCATCCTAACGTTCTTACAACTCTCTTCAGACTATTAATCTAAGACTATTAGAATGCTCTACTAATCTCAGTTTTCCCTTAGGTCGTGTTTAATCAAGATATGATCATTAATTAAATATAACTACCGAATAACCTAGGATACGATCTCTAGATTCAATTTGACAGCCGTATTAAAGCTTGGAAAATGATCAATATAGGTCATAACCTCACATGTTCGGGTTATCTAACCTAATTTATGTTGTTCTTAGCGATTAATGATCATTTGATGCTACTGAAAAATGTCAAAAGTAACGATTACGGATTACATTCAACGTTTTAGCAATAGGCTCGAAATAAAACAATGAAAATAAGATATTAAGATCATTCATCCGAAAGCCTAATCCAATCAACACCAACATCATAACAATATGAAAAGAAATTACATCCTTATGGTGATAAAAATAGCTTAACCATGACTTGGAGTCAATATTCCTGTTGAACCGGCATCAGGAAGCTAGCCTTTCACTTTCATCTTTAAGCTCCAACAATCAACCTTAATAGCCTGCATTTATATAAAATAATTGAAGGAAGAATGACCACCGAACTTGACATTTCCTTTTATTCCATGGTAATCTTCTCTTTTTTCTTCTATTTCACACCACTCTCCCACTATTCATGAGGGGACAAATAAAGAAGGATGGTCAAGCTAACATTCATGCAAATTGCTTTCTCTCATGCAGCTCTCTTCTCTTCCTTGATTCTGCTACTCTTATTCTCTTTTCATGCCACTCCTCTCTTCTATTTCTATCGCCCCTCTCTTTTATTTCACTGTAGCGTGATGGGACAAATAAACTTTGGAGGTTTCGTCTATTCTCACTATTCACATAATTTATTTTAACTCTCTGTTATTCGCTACTCTTCTTCTCTTGTTTCAGCTCTAGGCTATTCATATGTTTCATGCTACTAACTTCTTCTCCACTCACACACACCAAACCCATTCACGTATATTCAGCCCCATTCATGCACTTCCACACTCCTCTCCTTCCATATTTTGTCACCAGCTCCCCTAGCCGACTGCTCTCTTAGCCCCCTTTCTTTTCTTCTTTTTCAGCTAGGTTTCCAATTTGAATGATATTGGACAGGTGCAACATGATCTCCTCTCTAACTCTCTCCCTAGAAAAACATGTTCTTTTGATATGGAATGTTAGTTAAAATGTGGCAAAATAGACTGCTGTTATGTGATACATCTAGCCCTCCTTTTTTGTCTCTTTCGGTTCACATTTTTAGCCCTCTTTTGTCTCACATAACATGTCTTCCTTATACCTTAAATGATAGGTTAAAAATGGAATGGAAGTAAGTGACTGTAGTGTCTCACATAAGTTAATAATCTTATATGGGATAGCTTACATGGTTCAATATGAATGAGTTTCTTTGTAACAATATTTACTAACTTTGCATGGCTATGAAATTTTCAGGATGGTAGTGAGTCATGTTGACAAAATTTTCTTCATGTTCCATGAATCAATAAAGTATGGAAAGAGAAGATATCTTCAATGGACATCTTTTGGGTCACTTTAGCTCTTTTACTTTTGAAATGTACCTGAGATAAAAAATGAGCTAAAATGAGTATCCTAAGCATTTATAATGCAATAATAGAAGATAAAATAAATAAACATTTAAAGACATATCACAATGTTAATGTGATTTCTTTTGATTTTAATACATTGAGTATTATCATTATTTGTTTTATTTGCATGCTTCGATAACAAATCAAGAGAGTGAACTGATAGCAAGACGATTAGATTGGGTAATGAGAGTTAAACAATCTAATTGATCATGCAAATAATTAAATCGGTAATTTATATGAAGATCTCGTGTCAGTACCCGATAGTCTATTAGAGGGCTTAAAATCTAATTGGATATGTTGGCTTTTTGTTAATTGAGAGTTACCAATTCCATAATTTAATTAGGGTTTGTGATTTAGGGTTTAATGATTGTAACTAGAGAGAGAGTAATCTAATTTCGAAAGTCTAGAATCGATACCGAATTAATTCAAAAATAATCATGTTAGCAATTGATGATAGGATAAATCCCCCCTCTTATAATTGGCTAATCTTCCTTGTGTGATTTTTTATTATTCATTGGTGATGCTCAATTGTGATTTCTTTGTGTTAATTTTACATTTTCATTTTCAATCAATCCATATTCGCTTATTTACTTTCTGCTTAGTTTTTTTCATTTTAATTATATTTTAGGCCTTAGAAAACTTAGAATTTGACTAATTCACTAACTCCTCAAGGGATCGACACCTTATATACTACACTCAAGACCCGTGCATTTGTGGTATATAGAGGGATAAGAAATTGTAAAACTTGCCCACTTGACCAGTTTGTGAAGATATATTTTGGCTCCCGTAAAAGTGTTATCCACTCCATCATTCCATTGTGAGTTGTGGCTATGGCAATGAATCCTAATTCCTAAAATAAACCACAAACTCAAGATCAAGCAAAAAAATTAAAAATATAATTAAATTAATAAGCTATAAATATAAAAAATACAATTAAATAAAATAAAGTAAACAAAATATTTTAAATTAAACTAAAAAAAATAAAAATTAAAAAAATAAAAACAAAGATAAAATAAACTAAAATAAAAATGACTTGAGTAATAGCACTCAGATATTCTTAATATCTAAGTTATCGGTAATGGTACCAAAAACTTGATCGACCTATTTTGTGATAGCTAACATTGTAACAAACCACAAGTGCATGGCTTAACTGTACCTAGTACTAACAAGTACAGGTCGATCCCATGAAGACTATTAATAATAATACTTACCCTTCCCCTACTATCTAGCTTAAGGAATGATTTTAGATTTTTAATAAAAAGAAAATAAAAACTAGAACAATTAAAGAAATAGGAAACTATATTGGATGCAAAGATAGTGGAATTCACTTTAAAAACTATTGATATAGAAATTAATATATAGGTTTGAATCCCTTTAACCCTTAACAGATTTATCTTTTATCATGCAACAATTTTGTTATTGTATTGGAATGTGGAAACTCCTATGGTATACTAGTAGCTGACCTTGAGTCTACTAACAAGTAATCCTAAGGTCTCTAATCGAATTACTCAAGTTAAATCTTATAGGATTGCATCACCAATTTATAGGCCTCTCTATTAGTTTTGACCCTAATTCAGAATATTTATGTTATCCTATGTCTAAGGTTGAAATCAACTCCTTCTAATTACAGAAGATCTATTCACACTAGGATTTCTAAATCTCTATGTGTGAAATCAGATTATAACCTAATATTGTCGGGTTATTAGAACAAAAATAAAAGGCGTAATCAAATCACAATATATCAAACAATCATTTTCATTAATAAAAGAATCAAATCATATCAAAGTAATAACATAAGGTTCATCTAACCTACATACTAATTCGACGTTTAGTTACACATTATCGAACACAAAATCAAACATACGATCAAAGAAAAATGAATAAAAAATAATGGAATCATGATTCTAAATCTCCCTAATTGTCTTTTATCGAATGTTCTTACAATGTAGAGGGTTAAGCCTATATTTCAATGGATCCTTTGATGATTTCTTAATATTTTCCGCTTCTCTAGACCAAAATTGCCACTAGACAATGACTCCACATATGGAAATCACCTCCTAAAATTTACCTTTGAAACATCAATTTTTGTATGCAAATCTAGGTTTTTAGATTATGCATTGTCTCTTGTACAGTTGTGCATCAAGCTATGCATAATCAAAATTTGCTAAGTATCGTAAAAATGTATGGTCTTGCAAAAGTACACAGTTGTGTACTCCTTCTAGATTGTTGATTCTCTATTCTGAAGTCGCATCTTTGTTCGAATTATTTTCCATTAATTTTGTGAAGGCAATTATACTCTGTAAACATACTTAAAGCGAATTAAGTACCAAATATATGATAAAAGTATATAATATCAAGCAAAATACATCAAATATAGGTCGTAAAATATAGTCAAATATCTATCTATTAGTTGATTATAATTGTTGGGATGTTATTTTATATCTTATCAATGAATTCTAATGTTAATGTAGCTTCTTTCAACTTTTATTGAAAATTAGAAAAAGAAAAAAATAAGAAAAAGAAAAAAAGAAAAAGATATGTTTAAATAAAATTTTCAAGAGGAAATGTGTTTTTTTTTCCTGTAAAGTTATTCATGATTTGTTTCTCCTCTTAAAATTGTATGAAATGGAGGATTTGAGTATGAAGCATATGAGTTAGATGTTGTTTTGAAGGATCACTTCTTATAGTTTTAATGTATTGTTATCATCGACTTTTATAAGTGATCACTTATAATTAGTTATACTTTATGTGGTTTATAGTGTGAAGGCTTAACTTTGAGCTATGAGATATAGTTTTTACATTCGTCATCTCTGATGGTACCTAGTTTTGAGTGAATGTTAGCTTTTGGACTTGATGATGCATTAAGTGTTACTTTTGCTTCACTACCTTTGATGGATTTTGCACCACACTATCCAAACACATCTCATTTTAACCCTTACCCACATTGCAACCATAAAGAGTCCTTTGATTCATGATTATGAATGTGAATCCTAGTGGTGGAGAAATGAAATGATATCCAAAGTCGTAGAATGTCATAGTCATGAATGGTGTTTGAGTGTACCAATAGATCAACACTATTTACACACACTTTGTCCATGTGATAAGTCTATATCCTGAAATGACTAGGCGACAATGGCCATCCATTCAATATCTAATCTAATTACAAAATTATCGTAGAGTTACACCTATTGATCTTTTTATCAAAAAGCTTAAATTTCAGCATAAAAGGATATAAGTAGTGGAATTTTTACTTTAACAATTTTAACAAAATTTTCAGTAGCATAACGACTATATTTTGGTATCCATGAAAATTTCAAAAGTCCCTATAAAAGTTCAAAACATTTCTATAATCATATTAAAATCCCTACTATAAATTTTATACATCTAGTCCACTCATAGATAATCTCAATAATCACTTCAACAAATTTTATAAAAACTAAAACATATTCATGCATTTCATTTAAAACCCTTTATACAAACATTCTTTACATAAATGTACATTCCAAAACATGTTCAAAGATATGCAATATTTCCCAAAGATATTCATAATGAAAAAATTCCTACATAGCAGTAGGTGACAATGAGCTAAATGAGAATATGAGCAAAATGAGTTCAGTGAGTGCTAGATTTTTTATTCAAATCATATTTAACAATATTAAGCCTCCTTAAAAAAATTCATCTCAATTCCTATAATTCAACACTAATATGAAACATATATGCTTCCCTAAACCGAGTTTCTTAAATAGCTTTTCAAATAAATAGTGGCGGCATTATTAATTTCATGAATTTTCTTACATAATATAGCCCACCACTATCTTATTTTCCATACGGTACCCTTAAGCATAAATTCATGGAGCTAGTTTTACATCGCATATTTGTGATTTGTTAACCACTAGTTATAATGTTGGTTCTACATCACTTACCTGTACTAGATTAACTGCTATACATCGATATTTTGCATTGCTTACTCGCAAATAGTTAACCACTAATTATGGAGCTGGTTCTAAGTCACTTACCTGTACTAGTTTAATCACTATATACTGGTAGTTAAGGAGATGGTTCTACATCGCTTACCCGTAATTGATTAATTACTAGTTACATAGCTAGTTATACATCGCTTACCTACACTAGATTAACCATTGTACACCGGTTTAATAATATGTATAAAACCTATCAATGTACCATAAGCTAAAAACTATTTCCTTTTTATCAACTAATAACACCATCTCAATGTAAGCTCGAATCATATAAGATTTAACTTTAAACTTCAATTCATATATTACTAAAACATAATCTTATACTAGCAATATTCACTTATAATGCATCATTCATATAAAACTCATCATCAATATTCACTTCATAATAGAATATAAATCTTCGCCCACTTCCATTTTTGGGATAGGGAGGGCTTGTATCAATCCCGCAGGCTTCTGATGTTCTATTTTTACTTGTTGATAGGTTAGACACTTAGAAATAAATTCTTCTATTTCTTTCTTCATCCCTCTTTTCCAATTATGTTCTTTTACAGTGTGGTTTATGCTAGCCGAATGTATAGCGTAAGTTGAGGAGTAAGCTTCCTCTAAGATCTCTTTCTTTAGTTCTCCTATGTCTAGTACAAATAATTGTTGCCCCCTTATCACTGTACCATCTTCCTTGATTATAAGATCTATTCTCTTCCTAATCTTAACAACGGTATTCAACTCGTCAACTGCAGAGCTTGTTTCTATCCCTCTCTAACTAGATCCACCAAAATGGGAAAAAATGAAAAGTAGCAATTAAAGCTTCTGAGTCTACCATATCCAATCTCACTCATAAAGACCTCATTTCCATTAGAAATTGAAGATATATCATTGATATGTGTTTAACTGATTATGAATTATTCCATAACACTTAGCTATTATTGGTTTAAAAATGCTTAAGATAGTTACTTTAGTTTATATATGAGTTTAGGACAATTCGGAAGAGAAGAAGTTAAAGTGAGTCGAAAGCACTATATTTGGGTCATTTTTCAAATATTCACTCTCACTTGTCTTCATGGCACATGACAGCGAGTGTTGAGTGCACTACAAAATTTACTTGACTCTGCACACTAAAACTTGTAGTTATGGTGAGTCGGGATCAAATCCACAGAGAATGTTTGGTTAATTTCCATAACAAATTTAATTGATTAAAGGAAAATATAAAAAGGGTTTTGGATTTTAAGTAATTTAGAAAATAAAATAAAAGTAAACTATTAAAAGCAAATTAAAGCAAGCAATAAAAAATGATTAAAGTGTCAATACAGGTAAGGTCCAATTTTAGGGTGAATCTTAGCCTAAACACGATCAAGCATGTTCCATCATCTAATGCCTTTACACCTCTCTTCAGACTATTGATATGATACTAACAGTACCCTCTACTAATCCCAGTTTCTCCTTAGGTTATGTTAACTAGGATACGATTGTTAATTAAACCTAACTACCAAATAACCTAGGATATGATCTTTAGATTTAATTTAGCGGCAACATTATAAAGTGGGAAATGATCAATATAGGCAGTAACCTCAGTCGTTTGGGTTATCTAACCTAAGTTATGTTTTTTTTGACGATTCAAGACCATTATATGTTAATAAAAAACACCAAATGTAACGATTACAAATTACATTCAACATTATAGCAATAGGTTCGTAATAAAATAATCAAAATAACATATTAAGATCATCTACACAAAGCCAAATTCAATCAATACAAACAAGATAACAATCTAAAAAGAGATTACAATGTTAATGTTATGAAATAGCTTAACTGTGACCTGGCATCGATATCCCTATTGAATCGACATCTAGAAGTTAGCCCTCCATCTCCATCTTCAAGCTTCCACTATCAAGTCACATGTCCATTGCCACTGTTGGTGTTAAAAAATAAAGAGAAACTGAATAGAAAATGAAGAGAGAGCTATCGACTAGGTTACGTCCCGAATGTGTTTTTTTTTCTACAGTCATAAGCCTTTTACTTTTATGGTGAAGATTAGGTTTAAACAATGGACACCTAGCCTTGCATGGGTGTGCATGCTTTTTCACACCTATGAGTAGCTTCTTATAGCTGTGAGAAGTTTCTCACGGCCATTTAAAGCATGACATAGGCATGAGAAAGTCACTCACGCCTATGTAGCTGATTGTCATAGCCATGAGACTTCACTCACAGCTGTGATAATTTTCCAGCAGGCTATGAATGGTCTTCAACCGTGGTTTTTCACATTTTGTCTCTTTTTCTTTCAATATCTTCTTCTTCTTGCTCTATGAATCAATATAGTGTGGACATTGAGAGGATGGCTTCAATGAATATGCTTTTGGGTCACTTTAGCACCTTTACCTTCAAAATGTACCTAAAATCAATTATGAGCTAAAGTGAGTATCCTAAGCATTTCTAAGGCATTAATCACTAAGTGTAGTATGTCATATGAAAAATTAAACACATATCATTGTAAGAAGAAGAAAGAGGGGATTAAAAGAAGAAGACAGATAAAACACAAAAGAATGGAGAACAAAGAATACTCGCGGCCATACATAAAGTGGATGGGAGTAGGACACTTCTCACGCCTATACACTTCATGTATGGCTGCGAGCATGCTTCTTCATACAACACTGCTAACAGTCGTGAGAAGTTGTGTCACCAACTCACAACTGTGAGAAATGCCAGCATATCCAAGATTATTCGATTGCTAGGTTTAATTAATGAGAGTCTCTTAATTAAACACGACCTAAGGAAAAATCGTGGTTAGCAAAGCCTGTTGTTAATCTACGACCAATAGTTCAAGAAGAGGTAAAAGAAAAACAAGTCAATGAAATATGTTTAATTAGGTGTAGGCTGAGAGTGAAACAAAGAACTGAATTCCTAGTGAATTCACCACTTTCATCATTTTTGCATGTTTTCTTTAATTTGTTTTTAATAGTTTTGTTTTGTTCTATTTTCTTATTTAAAAATCAACCAAAACCCCTTATAACCTAAACACCAGTTATTTTCATTTTAAAAGCTAACCGAACACTCTCTATAGGATAGACCTAGATTCATTACTGTTATAATAGTAGGTTTAGTTTATTTTGCGTAGCGCTAAGAAGTGATAACATCAATTATCTTCAGTTATGATATCGAACTGGTAGGTCTATTACTTAATGCATCAGCTACTATATTGGCTTTTTTGTGGTGGTACTCTATCATACAATCATAATCTTTTATTAACTCCAACAATCTCCTCTATCTCATATTTTGTTCATTCTCAGCGAAAAATATTTCAAACTTTCTTGATCCATGAAATCCTACAAGGAACACTATACAAGTGATGCCACAAAATTTTCAATGCAAAAACCACTGCTACTAACTCTAGATTTTAGCTAAGGTAGTTTTGCTCATACTTCTTCAATTGTTTAGATGCATAGGCCACAACCTTATCATTCTACATGAGTAGACAACCTAACATTTGACCACTCAAATTTCTCCTCTTTTCAAGTTAACTTGGTCAATGGGGTTGCTATTCTAGAAAATCCTTCAACAAATTTCCTATAATAGCCTGCCAATTTAAGGAAGGTCCTGACTTCCATCATAGTGGTGAGAGGTCTTTAATTAGTAACAACTTCAATCTTTTGGTGATCTACACTAAATCCCTTAACTACGATGACATGACTTAAGAAAGCAATCATATCCAGCCAAAACTAGCACTTAATGAGCTTAGCATACAATTGGTGCTCTTCTAGGGTTTGTAATATTATTTGAAGGTATTCTGAATGCAAATCATAACTGCCTGAGTACAATAATATGTCATCAATAAAAATGATCACAAACTTGTCCAGGTACTCTCAAAACACCCTATTCATCACATCCCTAAAAATAGATGGGGCATTTATTAATTTAAAGGCAATAACTAAGAATTTATAATGCCCTTACCTAGTCTTGAAGGTAGTTTTCTGAATATCCATGCGAACTTTCAGTTTATAATAACCTAATCTTAGATCAATCTATGAATATACCTTTGATCCTTGTAATTAATCAAATAAATTATCAATCCTCAGGTGCAGATGTTGGTTACGAACTATCACTCAGTTTAGTTGTCTATAGTCGATACACAACCTTAAACTCCCATCCTTTTTCACAAATAAGACTGGAGCCCCCTATATAAAAGTGTTGGATCTCACAAAACCCCTATCTAACAACTCTTCCATTTGCACTTTCAACTTCTTTGACTCCTTTAGAGCCATTCTATATGGGGTAATTGGAATCGATTAGGTTTCTGGAGGTAAATTTATCTCAAACTTTATTACTCTATGTGGTGGTAATATTAAAAGATCCTCCAAAAACACATCTAGGAACTCTATGATCATCGAATGACCTTGAACAATCATGTAAGCTCAATATCCCTAACATCTTTTACGAAGCATTCTAGTTGCTACCAAAGCGGTCACTAGACTAATGTAAAGAACATTCTGTATCCCATGAATTGTCACCTCTAGTTTTCCTAATGGACTCAGCCTAACCTCCTTTTTAAAAGAATCCACTGTTGAAGTTATGTAAATATAGTGCCCTAGAAAGCAACTGTATTTACATATAACTTAATTTTCTTCCAGTTTCTTTTGTAATGAAAGTATTTATTATTAATAAAACAAAAGGGTTTGGTTTTATTTGTATAAGCATTATATATCTAGTCATAAGGTACCAAGAT
>JANIIA010048715.1:0-11464 GCA_027478495.1 Erythroxylum alaternifolium
AATTTAATTTCAATTAAATTGCTAAAACATCCAAAGCTTATTATAAATAGGCTTAAGTTCTATAGAGCTAGCACTTCTTGCTTAACCCTCTCTGTAAGATTTATAGAGTTTTCTCAACTCATTCTATGGTAACCGTTAAAAGGCGGACATTTGTGCGGCTACAGTGGTTGAAATATATTAGTTTTGGGAACGGTTCGAGAGATATGACAAGATAAAGATCGAGCTTCAGAATAAGGTATGAATTAAATTTCTGCTTAATTATAATTTGTGTTAATCATTTCATATAATTAAATAGATCTTGGTTTTTAGGAAATGAAAATTCATGAAAAAAAGTTTCATGATTATTCCTTTGCTGTCGAGATCAGTTCCAGACTCAGTTTCCCAACAAGGAGAAGTGAAGTGAAGTTGTAGCACCCCGCTCCCATCTGACACCTGCCCGTACATTCTTCAGACATTCGGACACATGTTGATAGAAGTGGTGCACCAACTATATTACTTTCACTATATCGCATGGCATCATAAATTAAAACCATAAATATCATAATGATTTAAACTCCAAATTCCTCATTTCATTTCATAAACAATATATGCATTGTAGTTTTACATGTCATCCATATATGTACAATATCAACAACCTAAAACATACTATATACATGAGGAATTATACAAAAAATTATCTAATAAGTCCTAACTGACTGACCTTTGAGCAATGTCTTTTATCCAAAATTTGTACCAAAAACTCTTATAAGCAGTCTTAGGAGCGAAGTCGTCGCTCTCTCGAACTTGGAAATGTCAACGCTGGAATTTGGTTGAGTTTTGCGCACTTAATTGAGTAACCATCTTTGATGGTTCACTCATATCACACATATCACATCAATATATACAACACATAATTCACAGCATTTAATTTTCTCATGTATCATCATAAAACACTTTGTACATATATGTTCACATTTTTCAATCATTTTGATTTCACATTTCAGTTGCAATAATTCAAATCATATAATTCATGCGTGTATGCAATGCTCATGAGACTCACAATTGTTTATTTTATTGTTGTGACTGAGTGCTGTTTTCACTGTCCTGTATCCATTGTGAATACTGGGCTTATTAATACTGTCCCTTATTCGTTGGGGACACAATGACTCATTTTACTTAGTCAGCCTCTGGCTCTTACCACAGTCTGAGCTTTAAGCTCTTTTCCACTGACAACTACGGTCACAACTGCGTTTACGTTTCATACAGTCAATTAATGAAATGCATCATGCATATTCAATGATTACAGTCATTCAGTCACATTCACACTCTTTCTTATTCATATTTCTCATCAGACTTTTAGTCCGGTATTCAACATTGAAGTTGAGAACAAATAGTCAGTCATATTCACATTCAAGTAGCACTTCCAATACAGTCCTAAATATAAAACTCTGAGGAAAATAATTATCTGGAATCAACACAATCTCATTCATATAATAATTCAATACAAAATAAAAACAAACAATAATTCAATGTCAGATCATCTTAGGTTACTCACAGTTTACTCCAGACAGTTAATTGCCTAGACATCCCGGCAATGTCTGGATGTGCTCGATCTAGTTGTTCCCCTATAATAGCAATTCAAATATTTACAGATTACTTCTTTGCATATTCATATGAATACTTGATCATGAGCATATATATAAATGTTATGTATAATGCATGTTCAATGACAAATTCCCGGGTATATTTTCCTTAATAGACATCTTATAATTAATTAACAACACATTTTAATCATTCTTTAATCTCTAATACTCTTTGTCCATATTAGTTACTACATTCAACATCAACTGGGTTCATTCAAGAACTCATTTGAGCCTAAATACCTTATATGGGAACATCATAGCATTAATTGGTTCATACTTTACTCAAAAGACAGTTATTTTTCTTTATAGGATTGGCCACGATCGTGGTGTCCCTACCACGATCGTGACAGAAATGTACTCTGTCAGGCCACAATCGTGGGGCAAGGACCACGATCTATCCCTGCCTTTTCTTCCCTCCTTTCTTCACAAATTCAACACATCTCTTCACTGCCATTTCACACCAAAATTTCCTGAATTCACCTCTTATAATACGACCTTAGTTCGTACCAATTGAACTACTATAATGATTACATAACTCCACAAAATTCAACTCATTTGATTCATCATTTTTAACTTAATTTCATCATTCATGAAATCCTATCTCTTCTGATAGTATATCTCATTAATAAGGCATCAAACAATTCATTCATTATGCCATGTCCTCATTTAACAATCTAAACATTTCACATTTAGATGCATTGACATCAAACAACCTTTTTCTAAAAGTATAAGATCAAAATTAATCAGGACTCATCAAACATTTAACTAACCTTTCTAAACATCAAAATTATGTTCCTTTAAGCCCCAATTAAGTCCAAAAGCATTATAGATATATACCTCATCCTTAATTGGTTCAACTATTGCATAATGAAAACATTTCCATGAAAAATCACCACCCACGATCGTCGCATCCCCTGCCATGATTGTGACAGAAACAATTCTTCTACCTATCCTATAGTTTTCCAGTTTTTTCACATGACAGATTTTTAGGTCCATATTCTATGACCATTATGACCTAGAATATGAGGTTTTTAGGCCACAACGTCTTCTAATAAAATGTTTCTCTATGCCTTAGCTTTATAATGGCATCAAATTGATGCATTTTATTTCTTCATGCACTTTATAATCAAAACACTACAGACTGTTCTCATACCTGGATAGAACACAATACACAACTTCAAGACAAAATTCAGGACTCTTAAGGACATATTCCAAATTTGATTCCTTCATGAAAAATGTAAACATATGTTTCTATTTTACTCTAAATTAAAATCCAACATATTTAAATATCTAAAGATCAAGATATAGCCAAAATGCAGATGCATGTTTAGTGAAGTACTCCATCTAACATATTCTAGCACACATTCAACTTCATTTTCAACTCTACCTTATCTCCAAACTATCATCCTACTTCTTCTCATTTCAAGACAATACACTAGCCTTTTCTTTGGCTCTAAACTCATGAATTATCATTCATATTAACATAAAGTAAGACATAACTCTATTTATCTCTTCATCTATATACACACATCATCATACTTCAACTTCCTTGTTCATACTCATTCATCTCTTAATTCTATCATCATAAATTCTTTATTTAACAAACAATTCATGAATAACATTAACTCACTACAATTTAGAGCATGATCCCTTTATTATTACACTACACCTACTTTAAAAAACATATATAAAAACTTATGATCAATCATCAAATTTCTCATCATACATTTTCCATTTAACATTACCCATGAAGATTAAAGCATAACTTACTTGATTAATCTTCAAAAATCTTCAAACTCCTCAAGATCTCTCTTAACGCTAGCTCTCCATACAACCCAATACATCATCCTTCAAGGTGGTAGGGTTGGGTCTTTAGTGAGAAATGAAAGAGAGAGCAAGGTGAGAGCGGCAAGTGAAAGATGAGAGGGCTAGGTTCAACGTGAATAGAGATTGGTGAGAAAAATTTGTTAAAGAGGAGAATAAGAACAAAGTCACGAAGAAGAAGAAGAGAAAGAAAGGAACAAAACAATAAAATGGTCTTTCAAGGTTAAAGAGTGTATAATGTGAGTGAAGGTTGAGTGGTGAGTGGTAGGGACACTTGTCACTGCCACTTGTCACCTTGCTATGGTCCCATTTGGACCACTTTCATAACTAGTCCATTTTGTCTCCAATTTCTACTCCAATTATCCCCAAATTTCAATGACATAAGCCATTAAATTCAAATTTCATTTGTAAAAATTTCCACTATTATTTGACTCTTAATTCTACTTCAATTTATCAATTGTCCTGCCACTTGACATTTTTCCTAATTCAAAATCTACCCAAAAATTTAGGAAATTTCTAAATTTCACCAAAATTTCTAAATCAATACCTATACACACCAATTCAATTTTCAATACATGTCAACTACAATTCATATCAAAAATCACATTTATAAATTAATTATACCCAGAAATTTTCAATGAATATATGTACAATCATTTTAATGTGCAAACATTAACATTCACATGTGTGTGTATGTCATATTATACATGAACATGAAATGCACTTTCTAACTTCTCATAAATCTCTCATGTACTATATTCTAAGGTCCTAACCCTTAACGTGGGGTAACGGGATGTTCTCCTCTCCTAAAATATTCGTGCTTGAAAATTTTGCCTTATTATTCGAACAGGTGGGGATATTGTCTCCCCATTTGCTCCTCCATTTCCCAAGTCGCTTTCTCACTTGAGTGATTCTTCCAAAGGACTTTCATCAATAGGATTAGTCGGTTTCTTAGTTGTTTGATTTGATATCTCACTATCTTGATCGGCTCCTCAACATAACTCAGATTACTAAATATTTGAATCTCCTAAGCCGATAACACATACATTAGAGCCAATCGATACCTGATGACAATACTCACATGGAATACATTATATATTTGAGACATCTCACTTGGTAAGGCTAATTTGTAAGCCAATGGTCCTATCCTCATTGATCTCATATGGATCAATGTACCTAGGGCTCAACTTACCCTTTTTACTAAATCTCAACATTCCTCTCCATGGCGAAACCCTCAGAAACACTTTGTCTCCTACACCGTATTTGATATCCCTTTGGTTTTGATCAACATAACTCTTTTGTCCATCTTAAGCTACTTTTATTCTAGTTCGGATCAGTTTCACCTTATCCACAGTATCCTGTATCATTTCTGGGCCTTCTATCATTCTCAAGCCCTTTTCATCCCAACATAGAGGCGATCGATATTTTCTGCCATACAATACCTCATATGGTGCCATTTCGATACTACTGTGATAGTGATTATTATATGCAAACTCGATCAAAGCTATATATTGATCCTATGCTTCATGAAACTCCATTACACATGCTCTGAGCATAACTTCAATAGTCTTGATTGTCCTCTCACTCTATCCCTCTGTTTGAGGATGAAATGCAATACTGAAGTTCAACTTCGTACCCATATCTAATTGTAAGTTCTTCCAAAACCTCGAAGTAAATATGGGATCCCTGTACGATATAAAGAACATCGAAACCCCATACAGTCTAACTATCTCATTTACATATCTTCGAGCTAACTGGTATAGTGAGTTACTCTCTCTCACTGGTAAGAAATGGACTAACTTAGTCAATTAGTCCACCATAACCCGTATAGCTTCATTTTGCCTCAGAGTCTTTGGCAATCCTATTGCGAAATCCATGATAATTCGTTCTCATTTCCACTCTAGAATAGGTAACGAATGTAGCTTCTCGACTGGAGCTTGATGCTCAACCTTAATCTTTTGGCAAATTAAACATTTAATTATATATTCTGCTACTTGCTTCTTCATTCCTGGCCACTAGAAATGCTGTTTTAACCTATTATACATCTTGGTGGTACTAGGATGCATAGCATAAGCGGCTACATGAGCTTCCTCTAGAATTTCCTTTCTCAACTCATCCATATTAGGCACACACAGCCTTTATTTTAGCTACAGTGTCTCATCTGTCAATTCAAATTAAGAATCCGGTTTCATTTTCAATTTCTTAATAAATTTCACCATTTTGGGATCTTTCCTTTGTACCTTTCTGATTCTGTCATGTAATGTTGGTCTCAACTTCAATGTGGCTATCAGTGTCTCATTATGCTCCAGATTCAACTCCACATTCTAGACTCTCAATTGAATTAAGATCGGTAACCTCAATTACTGAGCTACATTGTTATTTGACTTTCTACTCAAAACATCTGCTACCACATTAGCTTTGCCCAGATGATACTTAATCGTACAGTCATAATCCTTTAACAACTCTATCCAACTCCTCTGTCTTATGTTCAAAAAATACCTCAAACTCTTATGATCAGTATATAACTGAAAAGTTTCTCTATACAAATAATGTCTCTATATATTTAGAGCAAATACTACTGTTGCAAGCTCTAAATCATGTACTGGATAGTTTATCTCGCGAGACCTTAGTTATCTCAAAGCATAGGCTATCACCTTGCCATACTGCATCAACACACATCCAATCCTTGATGCAAAGCATCACCGTATACTACATATCCTCTAGTTTCTGATGGAATAGTTAACACGTGCGCTGTAGTCGACCGATGTTTCAGTTCCTTAAAGCTTCTTTGGCAATTATCATTCCATCTAAAAATCACATTCTTCCTCAGAAGTTTATTCAGAGGGGCTGAGAATAATGAAAACCCCTCGACAAACCTTCAGTAATATCGAGCTAACCTTAGTAAACTTTAGATTTCTGATACATTATTCGGAGCTTCCCACTTCATTACTGCCTCTATCTTCTTTGGATCAACTTGTATACCTTTTCAATTTACTACATAACCCAAAAACATTACTTAATTTAGTTAAAACTCACATTTACTAAATTTGGCATATAGCTATTTCTCCCTCATAATCTGCAGGATATCACTCTGAAGTGCTCAACATGCTCTTTGAGTAAACTAAGATGTCATCAATAAATACAATTACAAAACGATCCATGTAGGGCTGAAACACCTTATTCATCAAGGCCATAAATGCAGCTAGGGCATTAGTCAACTCGAAAGGCATTACTAAGAACTCATAATGCCCATACCTGCTCTTGAATGCAATCTTCGATACATCAACCTTTGCTGTCTTCAACTAATAGTACCTAGACCTGAAGTCCAGCTTAAAAAACATCTGAGCTCCCTACAACTGATCAAGAAAATCATCAATTCTAAGCAACAAGTATTTGTTCTTTATTTTTACCCGATTCAGTTGCTTGTAATTGATGTACAATCTCAATATTCCATCCTTCTTTTTCACAAATAAGATTGGAGCTCTCCAGGATGAAACACTGGGTCTAATGAACCCCTTCTCCAATAACTCTTGCAACTGAGCCTTTAAAACCTTCAGCTCTACAGGTACCATCCTATATAGAAGAATGGATAGGAGCAGCACCTAGAACTAGATCAATCGTGAACTCTATTTCCCAATCTAGAAGTAACACATCTAGGAATTCCTTGACCACAGGAATATCCTTCACATTTTGTTCATTTCGAGTATCAATGACGTGGGCTAAATAAGTCTCACATCAGTCTGGCTAGCACTGCTTAAGCAATATCTCTGAACACTGCTCTCGGCTGATTAGGAGATTCTAATATTACCTCCTTTATATAACAATTCATAATGGCCCTATGAGCAGTGAGCTAATCCATGCCTAGGATAACATCTATTTCCTTCAGCGGTAATACAATCAAGTCTGCATCTAACTCTGCCTAATTAATTTAAATCAAACACCTCTTATAAACTTCCCTTATCATTGTGGTACTACCTATCAGTGCACTGACCTCTAATCCATATCTCAACAACTCTTTATCACAATGCAACTTAGATGCTATATGTGATGAGATAAAAGAATGCATAGATCTAGGATCTAGCAATGTATAATCCTCAAATGTAAATATAGATAACACACTTACAATGACAAATGGAGACTCTTGATCCTTTTGTCTCATCATAGCATAGACTCAGGCCTAAGATTGTGGTTGGTCACTCCGTACCTCAGTCTTACCGGTAGCACTTCAAAAACTCATTTTACCTCTACCACAGCCTTTTTGTTCAGACCCACTGGCTCAGCTCTGTTGAACTATATTTTTTATCACCACACTTCCTCTCCTACCATACTATGCTCCAAATACAACAGAACAACCCCTAGCCTGACGATCAAATGAGCCGCATCGAAGGCAAGATCCTGTCAACTTCTAGCATTCACCACCGTGCTTCTTCCCATAATGCTTGTAAGTTAGCAACTGACCCGATACTACACTTCTTCCATTACCAGACTGTATGAAGCTACCCCTCTTTCTAAACCATGATTGTCTTGATCGAGCCGGTGGTCTAAAAGATTGGTTCTGACACTTACTGAATCTTCTGCTAGAACCACTCTGAGACTCACTAGGCCTCTTCAGTCTAGACTCTGTCCCATATTCTTACTGACTATCCTTCAACAACTGCTCAATTCAGATCGAGGCAGCCTGTAGTTTCGTAAAACTACCCAGGTTAGAATGGCTATCCTCGTCCGAATCTCCATGGTCAGCCTGTCTTCAAATCTCCTCAAGGTAGTAGCATATCCCCTCAGCTCATTAAATTTAATCTCATACTTAGTAGTTCTCCTTGAAGACTATCAAAAAGTCTTCCCACCTTAAGCTACAAGGCCTGGTGGTATTGCCTGGTACAATCTCTCAGCACTAGTATACTAGGCCTTGCAATGAGGAGACTACATAGTCGAACCTCTCATCTGACTCACAGTCCATCTGATCAAAAATTCTTTCTGTCATCTCAAGCCATCCCTCAGCCTCTATAGGGTCTGTACTTCCATAGAAGTCTACAGTCCCCTACTTTCGTAGTTTGTCATACATCCTTTCCCTTCTCTCAAGAATTCAGGGAGGCATTCCCTCTAGTCGAGACACAGACGACTCCCCACTAGCTCTTATTAATCCTAGGTCAACTGATTGCCCCACTTGATCATTTATGGTGGATGACCTATAATAGACGATAACTTTAATTACTATCCGAAATTCTCACAATAACTTATGTTTAACATTGTTATATATCCCTATGGATGCCAACTTAGCTTTGATACCACCAACTGTAGCACCTTACCCCATCCGACATGTACACATATGCCCTTCGGACATATATGCACGTGCTTGATAGAAATGACAAATTAATTTATATCACTTTCACTATATTGCATGGCATTATAATTAAAATAATAAATAACACAATGTCTAAAATCCAAAATTTTCTCATTTCATTTCATTAACCATAATTTTACAATGTAGCAATATATCCATCATCCAAGTTTATACAATATTAGCATATCAGAGTCACAACTCTATTTACAAGTTATGTTACATATATGAGGAATTAACAAAATTAAAACCAATCCTTCAATCCCAGCTGACCGACCTTTGAGCTATGTCCTCTATCCAAAAGTTGTACAAAATCTCTTCTAAATAGTCTTAGAAGCTAAGTCGTCGCTCTCTCGAACCTAAAAATGTCAACGTTGCAATTTGGTTGAGTTTTGTGAACTCAGTTGAGTAACCATCCTCGATGCTTCGCTATTGTCATGCAACATAACAATTCATGTTATCATATACTTCACATTATCATGTTTATCATCATGTGATATCACGAAACACTTTACTCACAAATGTCAAATTCCAAAAACCATACAATTCATCATTTCATCATGATCATGTCAAACATGTTCAATGATAAATATTGACACATTTTATACAATAAAAATCCTCAAAACATCACAATCATTCAATTCATTCATATTATAAGTTTATGTAATGTTTGTGAGACTTGAATTTGTTTATTGTGACCAAATGCCTTTTTCACTGTCCCGTATCTGTTGTGAATATTGGGCTCCATCATACTATCCCTTATCCATTGGGGATATAGGGCTCTTTATACATTAAGCCTTTGGCTTTTACCATAAATGTCTGAGCTTTAAGCTTTTTTTCACTGGTGACTTCGATCATAACTGTCTTTATCTTTCATGCATTCATGTAATGGTATGCACCACATATGTTCAATCAATTATGATCATTCACTCTTTCTCATTCACATTTGTCATCGGAATTGGTCAGAAATTTAACATGTAAGTTAAGGACACATTTATTCAGTCACATTCACAATCAAAGAGCACTTCCAATATGTTATTCATGCATCAAATGCCTCGGACATTTCATGTTCGAAAAATAGTACACACACATCACATAACAATTCAATACATAATTAAATAAACTACAGCGCGCCACTTCCATCCGATATGTACAAGTACATCCTTCGAAAAAACGTGCACATACCCGACAGAAATGGCATGCTAACTATCTCACTTTTAATTTATCGTATGGCATCATAATTAAAATCACAATTAACACAATGTTTAAATCTGAAAACCTCCGCATTTCATTTCACAACTATAATTTACAATGTAGTGTGATATCCATCATTCATGTTTATACAATATCAGTCTATTAGAGTCACAGCTTTATCTACAAAATATGTTACATACATGAGGATTTAATAAAAATTAAAACTAATCCTTCAGTCATAGTTGACCTACCATTGTACAAAATCTCTTTTGGATAGCCATGTCATCGCTCTCTCAAACCTGAAAGTTGTACAAATGTCGTAGCTTTTGGATAGCCATGTCTTCTATCCAAAAGTTGTACAAAATCTCTTCTAAGCAGTCTTAGAAGCTAAGTCGTCGCTCTCTCGAACCTGAAAATGTTAACGTTGCAATTTGGTTGAGTATTGAGAACTCAGTTAAGTAACTATCCTTGATGGTTCACTCTTGTCATGCAACACACAATTTATGTCATCATATAATTCACATCATCTTAATTTTCATCATATGATATCACAAAACACTTTGTCCATAATTTTCCCATTTAAAAAATCCATACATTTCATCATTTCATTATAATCAGAAAAACATAGTCATCGATAACCATTCACACATATCATACAATACAAGTTCTCAAAAATTGCAATTGCTCAATTATTCATATCATATGTGTATGCAATATTTATAAGACTCACATTTATTTATTACATTGTTATGACCGAGTGACTTTTGCACTGTCTCGTATCCGTTGTGGATACTGGGCTCTATCATACTGTCTCGTATCTATTGTGGATACTGGGATCTATTATATAAATTGAGCCATAGGCTCTTACCACAGATGTCTGAGCTTTAAGCTCTTTTTTACTGGCAACTCCGGTCACAACTATCTTTATATTTCATGCATTCATGGAATGAATGCATATCACATTTTCAAACAACATATTTAATCCATTACATTTTCATTTACTTTCTCATTGATATTGGTCATCCGACTTGGTCCGACATTTAACATATAAGTTGAGAATACATGTAGTCAATCATATTCACATTCAAAGAACACTTCCAATGTATTATTCATGCATCAAACACCTTGGACATTTTATGTTTGAAAATTAGTACATGGCATCATATATCAACTCAATTCATAATTAAATAAACATTCAAGGTGAGACCATCTTAGGTTACTCACAAATACTCCCTTTAGCTTATTGCCTTGACGTCCCGGTAATGTCTGGAAGCGGTTGCTCAATATGCTCTTCTATATGCAATCATATCCATTTTTACATTATGTTGGAACCCCACCCCGGCAAGTTGCGAGCCTGACGTCATACATGACATATGGACACGTATCCCACAAGGGAGGAATTCCTCACTAGGTCAAACCTCAAAAACAAACTCATTTCACTTACCCGATCCCTTCACTTTGATTTAATCCATAAATTTCGAAAATA
>JANIIA010048736.1:0-11463 GCA_027478495.1 Erythroxylum alaternifolium
TAAGGAAAAACTCGGGTTAATTATTAACCCACGATTAATAGTTGCTAGGAGAGGTTTGAGAACAACAAATCAATGAATTATGCCTAATTAGGGTGTAGGTCAGGATTGAACCAAAGAACCGGGTCCCTACCGAATTTCCCACTTTTGTCATTTTTCGCATGTTTTCCTTCATTTTTTTATTACTCTAGTTTCATTTAATTTTCTTGTTTGAAAAATCCAAAAACCCCTAAGCCTAAACATCGATTAATTTCATTTCAACAACTTTACATACACTCTTTGTGGGATCGACCTGGACTCACCATTACTATAATAGTAGGTCTAGTTATTTTATTTTGACTAGCGTTACGACGCGTTGTCACCAATACATAACTAATTATTCATTAATAATTAACCTTAACTAGGGATTTAGTTTTAAATATCATATAATTGAAATGGAAAGAAAAGAATCTTACTATAAAAGAAAGTACAGGAGTAAGAACTAGAAGATATTTCTTTAAATTAATTCTAAGTTGGGATGAATATTCCCTTAATCTTACTCCTAAGCTCTTTTTGATGCTAAAAATGTTAAGAAAAAGGATAAGTATCCCTTAAGAATGGTATTTGTAGTCTAGGATTGCATAAAACTTGCATATAGGTCAATAAAATTATATTTTTGTGTATCCTTAGACCTTTTGTTACAAGTTTGGTATTGTACATATTTTGACACCATTGTTGGTTATAAAGATAAAAGCTACATAATACTATTTTACATCTATTTTTTATAAGGGTTAACATTACTTCTGACCCTTACAAGTCTAGCGTTATCTGACCCTTACAAGTCTAGTGCTATAACCTTGTCTTATATTGGTGCCAATTTACCCTTTGTTACTTAATTCTTTATTTTTTATATCTTTGCGCATGAATTGATCTTCAATACCTTATATAAAGTCATTCTCAACCATGTCAGCTTCTAGTTATCACTAAGTAAACTAAATATGAAAAATATCATGCACTTTATATAAAAATGTTAAATTAAAAGATAATTTAAACCCTAAAAACATGCTAAATGTAAATTTATCACGAACTAAAAATCGGCTAGTTGGACATCTTTAGACAGATGCATTAACTAGTCACATAAAAAGTTCACTCTCAGTAACTTCAAAAACAAATCATAAACTAATCAATCATAAATGGTTGGCTAATCAACTAATCAATGATTTAACGAGATCTAAATCATGTATTATGTAATTTTTTAACACTTTGTTTGATAAACCTCTTAAACTCTTAAGCTAGTTAATCACCTATAGAAACCTAGTTGAAAACTTTAACTTTCATTTCTTTTTAAAATATAAAAAACATTTTAGCAAAAACTTGATTCAAAATCAATTTAAAAGTTTCCCAAAGAGTGTTTAAATCATCAAGACGGTTTTCTTCAAAAATTCAAAAAACTTTCTCTTAATTATGAAAAATTGATATGAGATTGACTAGCTAAGTTTTAAAGGTTTATTTATGCTAGCGGACCAAATTACAAGATTTAGAAGTGAGAGGATTAAAAAGGCCTTAAATGAGTTAATTCAAGACATATGCTCTAATCATATTCAAAGGGAACTTAAAGAACTATTTTAGGAGGTTTTTTAAACCTACAGGAAGACCAACCATTAGTTAAATTGAATAAAGTAAAGGTTTGAGAAGACTTGGACATGAACTAAACCTTAGACAAAATTATGTTGTAGCCCATATAACACTAAAAAAATCAAATATTAAGAATATGGCCTGACACAATTGTGTATCTAGCATATGTAAATTTTTAAAAAATAACTTGTGAAGATATAACCTCCAACAAAAATATGTCTTGGATTGTGTTCACTAATAATGAAGTTTCGCTAATGAACATGACCTAAAACATGATTATGTTTGTCATTAAGACTATAATTTAACTTTTATTTAAGGAGTGTTTACGTTCAATTTTAAAGGTTTTTGATATCTTTGTTTTTAAGAGTTGTGGTGCTTCTTTTCCTTGTTCTTTATCAAACTTCAAACTTATCAAATGATTTTTCCTTTGTGGCATTCAATTACTTAATAAATTTGGTTCTTAATTCTTTATAATCAATAGGTAAATTCTCTTTATATATCTGATTTAGTTTTTTTGTTATGTTCAAACTTTTTCATAGGTCCTCTAGGGTTTTATTCTGAGGTGGGTTTGTTTCAGTTATTGTTAAAGCTTGATTCTAAATCAAATGTGGTTATTCTTTGTTTTTTTGTGTTATTTTATTCTAATCTAATTATTTATATAGAATTTAAAATTTCCTTATTACTTCTTATTTATTATTTTGCATCTTATTCTCATTTCTAAAGTTCTCAATAAAAACTAAAATTTAGTTATCATTTTGTTTAGGGTTTGTCTACCTCTTCTCATTGTGTTAGTGATTTTTATATATTTAATTTCTTTTATGCCTTTCATATTTGATTATTTCAAGCCCTTTGGTCCAAATTTTTTATTAAAAATTACGTTAATCAAAAGAAAAGAAAAGGAAAGGAAAGGAAAGTTACTTGGATACTATAACATCAAAAACTTATTCTGAATAGAATCCAACTTATTTGTTATTCTTTCTTTATTTTATTCAAACTCCTTATTTCTTATTTAACATATGCTTTTCTTTCCTCGATTACTATTTTACTGGATTTCTTGGAATATTATAGGTTAAAGTCTTTATTTGAATTTGTTTAGTTCTTAGAAGAACTTGTAAAGAAAGCAAAAAGGAAAGAGAGCATGATATTATCATTGAGAAAAGCCAAATAGAGAGTGAAACATGAATTATTTATCATCTTTGAGAGTAAACACGTGAGGGAGTATGTGAGAAAAATTTTCTTTACAGACTTTTCATGCATCTTTTGGATATGCCTTCAAAAGGTGTTTCAATATTGACGGAGGAGAGGGATAAGTCATAATTTATATAAGCCGTACAACATCAATTTAATAGGATGAATATGATTCATGTTAAGGTTAAAGACATGATGGAGAAGCAATCACCCCATATTGTTGAATTTAAGGGGGATAGCATCCTAAGTTTCATAAAAAGGAAGGAATATAGGGCATATTCCAACAAGTCTAATCGAGGATGATAAGGAGATTGATGAACTTATTCCTGATGATATTGATTTAGAATTTGAGGTTGAAGGGACTATGTTTAGGATTAAGAGAGGAGTTAGGTATGATAAGGAGCAAAAGAGGTGGCCTAGAGTTTGAGGAGAGGATGGGAATCTTGGAAGCACTAAAATGACTGCACCTTTATTTAATACTAGTAACTCTTGGAGGAATAATTAGAAATAAGACGATAGAATCCCTTCTAAAACAAAAGTGGAGTCATCTAAAACTAAAGAGGATGTATATAATAAAGGAAAAAGATAATATTGACTCTTAAACTTATAAGAATAAAGTTATTAAATGTTTTTATTGTTTGGGAATAGAGCATATCACCTCATATTGCCCAAATAAGAGAGTTTCTGACTATTTAAGTTGAGGGAGAGGTGGTGAATGAGAGTGATTCAAGTGAAAACGAGGCTATACCATAAAGGGGGAAATTTTTCATATTAATTCTACGATATAAGGGATCAAATCCTGTTAAAATTTCCCTATAACTCTTTGCTAAATGGAAGGTGTAGAATTTGTTATTGAAGACAATATGCTTATTAGTAGAAGAATATTAAGTTTTCAAATCAAGAAGTATGAGTTAGAATAACATAGGGATGACATCTTTCATACTAGATGCCATGTTCACTGTAAGGTGTATACTATAATGATTGGTGGTGGGTGCTATAAGGTGGCCATGTATTATTAGGAATTCCATAACAATATGATTGGAGGTTGAAACTTAATGGTATGTATGCGTTTACAAAGGATGATAAACACAACACCCTTATATCTTTAACAACTAGACAGGTTTAAGAGGACTACTTGAAGTTTAAAAAGGATAATAAAGAAAAAAAGTGGAAGAGAAAATAAAGAGAGTGAAGGGGAGAGTTGAAAAGAGAGAATTCTATATATAAGTGAAAAAGAAAGGGAGAGTGAGAGATCTATAAAAGAAGAGTTAAAAGTGGGAAAAATAAAGAAACATAAGACTATTATGCAAAAATATGTTAAATTAGGAACAATTTTCATACTAACCAACCTATGATTATACTTTTGTAAAAAGAGGGTTGTTTCAATATTGAAGAGCTCTATATATTGTTCCTAGTTTTGTTGTTTCCTTGTAATATGATTTACAAAACTATTTCCAAGTTGATTGCTCCTATAATTAAGCCAATTCTCAATTACATCATTAATCCAAATCAAGGAAATTTTATTCAAGAAAATATTAGAGTGATAATATTCTTATAGTTTAATAACTTTTTAGAATTACTATATGAAAAAGGAGGTAAGAAGTTGTGCATTAAAAATGGACTTCAATAATGCTTTTAAATCGATGAATTAGAACTTCTTGTCCATCAATATATAAGCAAGGAGCTTCCTAAATAAATTCCTAATATGGATAAACCAATGTGTTACAATTGCTACTTAGAATACTCTTATTAGTGGAGAACCCACTCAATCTTTTAAAGGGGCAAAGGAACTTAGACAATGAAGTCCATTATCTCCTTACTTGTTTACTCTTTATATTGAAGCCCTATAAAACTTATAGCCTATAATATCAATAAGGAAAGAAAATTTTGATTTTCATTCAGAATATGAAGAACTAAAGATTTTATCTTCTCATTTATAAATGATCTACTTATTTATAGTGCTACTTTAAAGTTGATTAATGTTTTTCTAAAAAAAATCCTTGTAAAGCTCCTCTCGAGTTTAAATATTCCAAGAAAAATTAGTTTCTTCTTATTTAAGGATCGCAAAACATCTTAGCCTTAATATTATCTTCAAATAAGAGGAGCATCTTTTCAACTACCTAAGAATTTTAAAAACCACCAAAAAATTGACATTTAAAAACTATCAAACACTAATGGACTCCATTTACATAAGGTTAAGTAGTTGGTACAATTTTTCTTTTTATCTTATGTAAGTAGATTATAACTTATAAACTCAGTGTTAGACAATATTCACACTTATTGGAGTTCCCATTTGTCTTTACTTTAAGAATTCATAAAACCTATCAAGAGATTGCTAAGGAACTTCTTACGGTAAAGCTAAGAGAATAAATATATATGTGCTAAGGTAAAATGGTTTAATTTGTGTTTACTTAAAAGATAGGAGACATTCTCAGAAAAGAAATGAATAAGATTTTTTCAATCAAAACAATTTGGAAATTATGAACTAACATGGAATCCCTTTAGGCTTGATGGATATATGCTTTTCCCAAAAGAGGGATTGGTTTATGGAAAGCTAAACTAAAGGTTAATTACTTGTGGACTTTGAAGAGATCTTGGGATTAAGGGAACAAGTTCACAAAGAATTTAAATAAATAATTTAAAATAGAGTATTTTGGTTTAATTACAGGCATGAACTAGGACCTCTTCACTTACTTCAAAACTGTAGATCTCTTTATATTGCACTACCTAACCAGACCAAGGTAAAAGCTCTAGTTAAGGGGGAGTACTAGAGTTGGGCAATATATGCTTTAAGACGATTCTCAATTATAATGGAGAGCTTGCTAATTATAAATCCTAGCTCAAAGGCAGAGGACAACTTGATTTTGCTTATACACAAGTTAAAGTTATTTACAAATAAATATTGCTTAGAAATAGTTGTTCCTCCTTAGTAAAATGTCCCTTAGTTCAAGTTAGTATGGTAAGAGTGCAATATTTCAAAAACAAAGATTAATAATAAAGGACACTTTAAAATAAAATTAATAACAAAGAACAATTTTAAACTCAACATCTCTAATCTTATGAATTCTCCTTATAATATGGAGAATAAAACTTTATATCACTTATTCTTCAATTTCCATTCCTCTATATAATTATGGAACAGAATACTAACTTTTAAAAATTTAGGAGCTTAAGGAAAGATAAAATTGTAATTTTCAATATGGCTTTTTATTTTATGGTTTATACAATATGAAATAAAAGGAATTGTAGAGCATTTAGAAGATTAAGCAGGAGGATAATAAATTCTTCCATAAAACCATTAGGTGGATAAGAGATACAATATCTATAAAGGAATAAAAACAAAAGTTAGCTCCTTATTTGCAAGCAATTGGATTCTAATTCAATCTTAAATTGTAGTACAACCTATGGAAACTAATACCATATCAAAATCAAGACAAGAACTTGAGCACATGTGTTTAGTTTTTGAGGTTAAGACTATCTAATTGCACCTATGTACTATCTAAGAAACCAATCCACTTTGTTATTGTATTAATCAAATTATAACTCTGATGTTAACTCCTCTTAATTATACCTATGGGTTATTAGAACTCCTCGTACGCCTATTATTAAACTATTTCTCGTTCTTTTTAGATTGCTTCTTAGTTTTTATTTGATTGTGTTTTTGTATTATCCTCAGAGAAAGTTTAGGTTATTTTCGTTTTTATTTGTGAATTTTTAATACATTTCTTTAATTTTGTAAAATATGACACTTGATTTTTTAAAAAAATATTTAAATCATATTAGTTATTATTCAAATTAAGTTATCTACTAAAATTACTAGAAGATGGAATTTATAATTACCTAGAATCTGATAAATAAGTTAGAAGTGATGTTTAAAAGAATTAGATTGGTTAAAAGATGAGGAAGCGTTAATATTTGATTAAAACTTATATAGCGATGGATATCTAGAGTTCTATAAGTTTGAAATATTCATAAAATGGTTAAAAATATATGTAGATTATAATTCCTTGAATAGTCATTAAAATTCTTTAAATTTATGATAAGTTAATTTGTAACACCCTTTATACAGAACCTACAACCACCTATGTATATGGAAACTAAATTCTTGTACAAATAGTCATGCTATACATTTCGTTTCATTTGTATCATACATTTTTCTATTCAATGCTATACATACATAATTCAAAGTTTCATATCACTTAGCATCATTAATGAGAAGTAGAATCACATCTTTACTTTTGCATGATAGTCCAAAAGAAAACATTACATGTCCTTCATTAAATGTACAATCCAAAGGTACTTTTACTCCTAGCGGTTGGCCTAGGTCCCTGCAGATGTCCTTTATACCTCACCCCTAATACGTGGACTTACAATAATTAATACCTCTGCTAAGTTTGAAAGCTTAGTAGGGAAATAATTAGTTTGGATGACCACTCGCAGCTATCATCTGCCATGCACACACATTCATAAACATCACAACTCATATAAATAATGATAGCATAATCAAAGTACATAATGCAAACATGCTTTAATATGTTATTCATATATCGTAAATTAATATTCTTAAACCACATTGATATTCAACGTTCATTGATACAAACTATCAATATAATTGCAAATGCTCATCAATACCAATTATTTATGTTGTCATATTGTATTTCTTATTTATAACCATTTATTTTACTTTCTATGTTATGCCTGCACATTCTCGTGGATGTGGATAATGTGAGCTGTGGATATTTAAAGATATCAAGACTGTGGATACTCAAAAGTATCAAACTGTGGATACCTGAAGGCATCAAACTATAGAGACACTTTATTCTCGAAATGAAGGCACCATTGGTGTCAAACTGTAGCAACTGCACTGTAACCCTATAGGCATGCCTTTCTATCCACCACCAAAACAATAGAGTAGGCACTGTAATATTTCCTTTAACAATTTTCCCATTTCATAATTCATCATATGATATTCACTTAAAGTCATAAAATTTGTATTGAAGTGCATACTATACACATATAAGAATAAATATGCATACAAATCATCTATGTACAAGTAAATTGTCTTTAGCATGTATTATGCTCACTCTTAAATTCCAATGGTTAATAACCCAATTCACATATGGTAATTCCTATTTCATTTATTTTTAGGCGTTTAATGTAACACCCTACTATCATAGAGTATATACCCGAATATCTAGAGGATATTTAAGAACATACCCCAAGATAATGGCATGTTAGGGCAGTCTTACACACTTATTATGGCATCATACATTTTATAAACATTGAAAGGCAACTTCTCCATTTCATTCACTAAGATAATTTACATAGTGGTTTTTAAAACAAATATTTACATCATTATAAGTATCTAAGAGTTTACTTCTCTTTTTTATAAAAAGTTTTACATGACAAAAGAAACTACATAAATACAGTCTACAACTTCTCAGATGTTAGCTGACCAGACCTTTGAGCCATTTCTTAATCTAAAACGTTCTTCTAAAGTATCTTAGGAACTAGGTCTCCTCTCTTATAGTTGAAAAAGCCACGTTACAATTTTGATGAGTTTTGCAAACTCAATGAGTGAACCATCTTCGATGTGCTCACTCATTCAAAACATCAATCCTTTCGAATATAAATCAAATGCACAATATTTCTCATCTCAACAATTCATCATGGATCACACTCATTTCATATAAACTTTTCAGAAGAATCCAATCATATTATCAAATGTACACAAATATGGCATATCACAATATCATCGCAATTCAGAAATGTTTTCGCAATCATATATATACAAATGCATATGCATATGAGACTCCACTTTTGTTACTATTTTGTTATGACCGAGTGCCTTTCACTATCCTATATCCCTTGTGGATAGCGAGCTCTTTTCAAATACTGTCTCGTACCTATTGTGGATATTGGGCTCATTAATCAAGGAGCTAATAGCTCTATATGCAGATTTCTGAGCTTTAAGTTATTTTAGACTAGCTACTCTGGTCACAACACCTTTATCTGATTATGCATATTAATGTGATACATCAAATCATAAAATATGTTATCAATAACATTTATTTATGATGCACAGTCAGATTCACATATTCTTCGGACCTAAGTCTGACATTTAATAATTTATTAAGAATATGAATATCTTTCAGATTTATATGCAAACAGAACACTCACAAATATTAAACTCCTTAAACCATTAATGTCCAGAATTATCATAATGAAATCATCAACAGTTTAATAATTGAGAGTTAAACAAAAATATATCAATCCTAGTGAGAACGTCTAGGTTACTCACAGTATGCTCCAAATTACGATATTGCCTGGATGGTTCGGCAAGGTCTGGATTCAGTCGTTCGACTTGTGCATCTAAAATCATTCAATACACATAAAATTTACATTACAAAGTCGAACAATCAAATACATATTCAATCATGCACATATATATATGTTCCATGTATAATGCATGCTCAATGACTTTCTCGGGTATGTTTCCTTAATCATAATTTATGCTCATTCAAACATTGTCATTTGGATATGTCTTATTTGCATTGAGGTTACACCTCAGTTAACTTGTTTAATCTAAATTCAATAATCAATCATCAAACTAATTCATTTAAAGTTTAAATGCATCACAGGAAAGTACTTTATCATTAATTGTTTCAAACATTACTTAAAAGACAACGTTTCATATTCAAGCCTTACCCACAATCATGGTGAACCTTGCCACGATCATGGCATAACCTTATAAATCAGACCAAGATGGTGGAGACTCTGCCACGATCGTGAAAGAACTCAAATAATCAGGACATGATCATGCACTGACGGCCTCGATCGTGCCCTATACTGTTCCCCCCAATTCTCCACAAATTCACCTACTTAAAAATATAATTTACACCCCCAATTTTTGAGAATTCATGCTCATTTATGCATCATCATTTAGACCTGAATTATATTCCAATCCATCTCTAAATTATTCATTTGATAGTTTATAAATCATCGTCTTTCATGCATCAAAAATCAAAGTAGAAACTATCATACATTATCAAGCATATAGTCCTAATTATTTCTCAATTCAAGAACACGATACTAACATCTTCCTTTAGCATAAATTCAACTTTATTATACTTCAAATCTAGATCTAATTCATCCATGAATCCAACTTATATAATCCACGATTTTATAACACCAAGAATAAACATAAAATGTCTAAGTTTATCAAACAAATCTCCAGCACACTTGATCATCAACATCATAAACATTTCATTCCAATTCAAGCCTTATTCTTATACTATTAAACATACCATAAAGATCAGATTGTCACTTACTTTTGAAGCTCCCAATTTCAACTTAAAACTTCAAGATAACTAATCCTTCCGAGCAAGCAAATTCAACACAATTCTAAGATCAAAACAAATTGATTTTCAGTAGCAAGTTGAAGGTAGCATTCGACTAGTTTTCTTAGCTATTTTTTAAAGGATTAACATGTGAATTTCATGTAACACTTTGAGCTAGGGTTCAAGAAAATTACAGACAAAAGGTAGGAGCAATTTCGGTGGTGAAGCAATAATGAAGGAAACAACAAAAACTTTGCATCAACATGTTGGGTGTCATAAACTTACAAAGACATATGTCTTAAGGCATTGAAGAAGTTTGTCTATTTCATAAGCTGCCACTAATCCACTCCATAAGTTTCCATTTGTCATTAAATGATTAGTCCAAATGTCTCTTAATAATTGATCCACTTGTTACATAATAATTGGTGCATTTGTCATTTAACTACTAGTCCATTTCTCACTCATTAATCTATGCCAATTGTCAATCAATTATAGGCTTAGTAACCTTAATTTTTCATATATCAATTTATCCTACCACTTAGAATTTTTCCTAATCCAAATGTATATATTAATTCAAAAATCTCCTAATTAATCATAATTAATTCCATATTACCAATTATAATCCAATCATACCAAAATTCAAGACATAACAATTCACAATTCACATCATAGTCATTTTTAAATCTTTCATACCCCGAGATATATCAATTGAGTGCATATGCTATCTTTATAATGGGTACAAATATCAATATTCGTGTGTGTACGCTATGCAAATGAAATGCTCTCAATGCTATTTTTTTCACTTTTAATGTTCTAAGGTTCTAACCCTAGGTATGTTCCAGAAACTGGATATTACATTTAAAAAGCTTCATACACATTCAAAACAGTTCCGATATGATTCAGTAAAATAAAAATGGAAGCAAAAAACTCAAAATAGTGCAATTTGGGCTAAGACCACGATTGGTATAAAAATAGGCAAACAAATCAGACCAAAAGCAAATTATACGAGGGTCTCTAATTGTTCTATAATTTTCATATATCAAACATTCAATTTATGCTTTGAGGTCATATAAAGATTTGTCTCCCTATATCTCTAGTTTCTGTAGCACTAAAAATCAGAACATTTGGACTTCTAAAGCATAAGATATAGACTAAATGTAACACCCCACTCCCGCTGAACCCGAACCCGATATCAACAGTGATACCCGAGTTCGTGCCCCGCGAGGGTGGCGTGTCACATCACTTAACAATTAAAACTCAATGAAGCATTTTTTTTATAAAAACCAGATTGGTATTGTTTTAGGGCGGTGTAGTAGATTGAGTG
>JANIIA010048746.1:0-11462 GCA_027478495.1 Erythroxylum alaternifolium
AGCATGAGGTGTGGTAATTTACCACACCTGGACCCGTTCTCTGGTCCGACCCGTTCTCTGGAAACGGGATGTTACAGATTGACCTAAGGTGACTTGATGGGCAACACAAGGTCATTTTTGGTGATATCGGATATTGACCTATTAAGAAAATTCTAAGTTTTCTCAAATTCGTAGTGAGGGCTATGGATTTGAATAAGAATAACGGGACCTATAATGCATATGATTAAAGTCCTTATCTATATGAATTAATGAACATTCTAACATTTTCTCTCATTCTTCTAGGTTATTGATCGCACGATGTCTTCAAGTGTGAACTTACGCTCCCTATTAGATTCCAACAAACTCACATAACTAAATTTCTTATATTGGATACAAAATTTGAGAATTGTTCTCAAATCTAAAAAACTAGGATATGTCCTAGATGAACCACTTCCCGATCCCCCTACTATCGATGCATTTGATGAAGATCAGAAAGCTTATAAAAAAGCTACTGAATGATAGTGAGTTAGCTAGCTTTATAATGCTGGCCTCTATGTCACTAGAACTATAGAACCAGCATGAGGCTATAGATAATAATGCCATTGTCTACCATATAAGGGAATTGTTTGATGAACAAGCTTAGTTTGAAAAGTTCAAGATCTGAAGGTTCTTTTCCTTTCTAAGATGGCCAAGGGATCATCTCTAGTGTAGTATGCACTGAAGATGAATGGATACAATGAGAGATTAGCCAGCTTGGGCTTTATAATGGATCATTAATTAAGCATAGACTTAATTCTGACTAATTTGATTGATAGTTATTCACAGTTTGTGCTTAACTATTGGATAAACTAAATATCCACAACAATACCTGAACTGATTAATTTGCTCAAAACAACTGAGCAAACTGTCTAGAAGGATAGTAAGGCTATGATGCCAGTGGACTCTGCTTCTGGTTCTCAAAAGAAAAACCAAAAGGAGAAGAAGAAGTCCAAGAAGCCAGTGGGAGGTGTAGCCAAGAAGAAGGCAAAGGAGACAACACCAAAAGGGATATACTTTCATTACAATAAGGAAGGACATTGGAAGAGGAACTGCAAAGCTTATTTGGAGTCGTTGAAGCTGAAGAAGGCATTAAATGCCCCATCGTCTACTTCAGGTATGATATTTGTAATTGAGGTTAGTACCATTACTGATCATAACATTTGGGTATTAGATACTGGATGTGGCTCACATATTTATGTTGATATGCAGGGTCTCAAGGATAGTTGATAGCTCAATAAGGGAGAGATGGACCTACGTGAGGGAAATGGAGCAAGAGTTGCTGCATTAGTCGTAAGGACATATGTTTTGTATCTTCCTAATGGGTTCGAGTTAGTTTTGGAAAATTGATATTATATACCTATTGTGACTAAAAACATTGTATCTGTTTCATTTAGTAATAAAGAAGTATTTCATTTAACCTTTTCAAGCAATGGTTGTTTAGTTAAGTTGAATGAAATGTTATATTGTACTGCTACAGTGTGAGATGGAATTTACATATTAGATATGTCCAATCCAATTTTAAATACCAATGACAATAAGAGATAAAAACGAGATAACCTAAAATCAACTTACTTATAACATTGTCGACTTGGCCATATAAGTGAGAAATGAATGATTAAGCTATATAAGAATGGTAGCCTAGGGTCATTTGATTATGAATCATATGACACATGTAAATCTTGCTTGTTAGGCAAGATGACTAAATTACCTTTTAAAGGAAAGGGTGAACGAATGAATGGGTTATTAGACCTAATACATTCTAATGTATGTGGTCCTTTATCCATTTATGCTAGAGGTGGTTTTGTGTACTTCATTACTTTTATTGATAATTATTAAGGATATGGCATGTGTATCTAATGAGAAACAAGTCTGAAGCATTTGACATGTTACAATTTAGACATGAAGTAGAGAAACAACTCTGTAGAAGTATTAAGGCATTTCAATCAGATCGAGGTGGTGAATACTTAAATGAGAAATTTCTAACTTATCTCAGAGATAATGGGATAGTATCCCAGTGGACTCCACCTTATGCACCGAAACACAATGGTGTAGTTGAAGAAAGAAACCAAACCTTGTTAAACATGGTAAGGTCGATGATGAGCTTAGCAGATTTACCGAAATCCTTTTGAGGTTATGCACTCAAGACTGCTATTTATGTGACAAATAGAGTCCTTTCAAAGGCAGTTGAGGATACTCCATATGAGATATAGACTAAAAAAAGGCCTTATCTTTCTCATATGAAAGTCTAGGTTTGTCTGGCCTATGTGATGCGGATTCAATTAGACAAGCTTAAAGTGAAGTCTGATGAATTTCTGTTTATAGGATATCCTAAGGAAACCATTGGATATCAGTTCTATAATGCTTTAGAGCAAAAGGTGTTTGTCTCATAGTATGTTTTCTTTTAGAGAAAGAGTTCCTTTTAAGAAAAGATAGTGGGAGCAAAGTTGAACTTAATGAAGTTCATGATGCTCAAACAGATGCAGATTAACTGCCTGAACCTGAAATTGTTGTTCATATAGATGAGACAATAGTTGAACCTTCTGACACAAAAAATGTTCATAGGTCAAGTATGATATGCAATGTTTTAGAGAGATATGGATTTCTTATAAGTGAACACAATGACGTATTGCTCATAAAGGACGATGAGGCTACAACCTATGAAAAAACTCTGAAGAGTTCAAAATTTTAAAAATGGCTTCAAACCATAAAGTTTAGAATGGATTCCATGTATGAAAACGAAGTATGGACTTTGGTTGACCCACCAAAATGGTTAAAACCCACAGGGTGTAAGTGGATTTTCAAGAAGAAAATCGACATGGAAGGTAATGAAATTACCTATAAAGCAAAGCTAGTTGCTAAAGGTTATTATCAAAGAGAAGGAGTTGACTATGACGGGACATTTAGCCTCTTAGCTATGCTTAAATGTGGCAGATAGATGTGAAGACAACTTTCTTAAATGAAAACCTAGCTGAGGATGTATATATGATACAACCTGAGGGCTTCATATCCAAAGATGGTATAAAGGTACTTAGGCTTGAGAAGTCCATTTATAGATTGAAACAAGCATTTAGGAGTTGGAACATCTGATTGTATGAGACAATCAAAGAGTTTGGTTTCACACAAAATCCTGATGAATCTTGTATGTATAAGAAGGTTAGTGGGAGTGCTATCATATTCATTGTGTTATATATGGATAATACATTACTAATAGGAAATGACGTTTTAAGTTTGCATTCAGTCAGAGTTTGGTTGTCCTAGAAGTTTTCCATGAAAGATCTTATAGTATTAGGAATAAAGATCTATAGAGATAGATCAAGGAAGTTGCTAGGTCTTTCACAGTCAACATACATAAACAAAGTGCTAAATAGGTTTAACATGGAGTAGTCCAGGAGAGGGTTTCTCCCATGACATATGTGATAAAACTCTCAAAATCTATGTGTCCCAAAACATAAGATGAGAGGACTTAAATGAGTATAATCCCGTATGCTTCAATAGTATGATCAATCATGTATATTATGTTGTGTACAAGACCCGATATATTGTATGCTTTAAGCATTATGAGTAGATATCAATCGGATCCTAGTGAGGGTTACTGAGTAGCTATCAAGAATATCCTGAAGTACTTGAGAAGAACTAAGGATGTATTCTTGATATAAGGAAATGGAGATCTTATAATGAGTAGGCCTATAAATGCCAGCTTTCAATCTAACCAAGATCACTCTAAATCCCTGTTAGGTTATGTTTTCACACTGAATGGGGAAGCAGTCAACTGGAAGAGTTCCAAACAAGAGAAGACTGTAGATTTAATGACTAAGTCAGAGTATATTATAGCTACGGAAGCAACAAAAGAAGTTATTTAGATCAAGAAGTTTATCATGGAACTTGGAGTGGTTTCTAGCATAGTAGACCCAATATTATTGTACTGTGACAACAATTGGGCTATTGCGCAAGCAAAAGAAACGATTTCTCATCAAAGGTACAAGCATGTACTCAGGAGATATCACCTGATCAGGGAGATAATTGATAGAGGTGATGAGAAGATCGGGAGAGTGCTCACATATTAGAACATCGCTGATCCTATGGTATTAGATACAAAGGCGATTAGCTTTAGTATAAGTGGGAGTTTATTTGAGTAGTACTTTAAAGGCAATCAACTTTAGCACTTTTGTACAAACTTTATTTTGATTAATAAAGCGAAAGGCATTTTTCATTGATTTGATATTCTTTTATTTATGAATTGATATTAATCTTAAATTGAATTAATGAAGTCCATAATACAAAACATAGTTGAAGGAAATCATTATAAGATCATGATAATGAGATTCCTATCATGCGCAATTATGTTAGTATCTAAATAATCCCTAGTCATAGGACTAATAAGACAAGACATTATTAATCCACACAGAGTAGCACATATTATACTCTTTGATTTGACTAAGTAATGGATCTCACAAACTGTAAGCATGAGTTATTTAGAGTTAATATGTGGATGCTTACTAAGAGTAGTGAGTACATCGAATGACCCAATTTGAGATTATCATATGGATGATCTATTAAATGTCAGTGATTAATATTATCATAGCAATAGTGCAAATATCCTTAGACTTAAGGTACTCAAGGATATCTTGGATACAAATCTTGTGTTTTGACATCATTACTTGTTACCTCAAGATGAGGTCGCTCTTAGGGTGGTAATTGGGTACAACTATTTATATTCGAAGGTAATTGGGTAGCTAATAAAGGATTCACCACTCCTAACAGAAGGAGATGATACCCATGGCTTCTTGTTGGGATCATTACTTAGGAGTCTCTAGCTAGAGCAATTATGTGCTATGAAGAGAGTCTTCAATGACACATAGAGTAATGAGATCTCAGAACAAAAACTAACATTACTAGGACCAGATGCAACATATTCAACATAGTAGGAGTTGACATATAACCTGTACTCTAAACCAAGTATGGTATAATACGGTGAAAGGAAGAATTGCACAATAATTGTCTATAGAAAGGTTCATAATTTGGATGATTAACTATCGAAGAGTTCATGTGTTAATCCACTTATATTCTGACAAATTGGTATTATGAAACCCTTCATGATTTGATTGAATTAGGAGTTAATTCAAGTGCCTAAAATAACCAGGAACCTAACGATCACATGCATAAAATATCAGATGAAAAACAAAGTGTATATGGCCATTTTAAGCATGCCACAATTGTGACTTATAGGGCCACGATTGTGGCCGAAGGTGAGATAACGAAATGATATATAGGTGAGTTCTTCACTTATGTACATGAGCTTCTTCCACTTCTTACATACACAAGTGATAGCATAAGGGTTCTAGAGTGAGAAAGAGGTGTCTTGAGTCTTGTTCTTGCAATTCATGCAATTGTTGCATGAATCAAAGTGCATGTAACAAGATTAATAACCTATCTTCCATCATCTTGAGCATCCACTAGAACTCATCTAGGTTCGCGCTCAAAATTCCCTTATACATCTTGGCTAATCAAGAAAGGGTTTGGTATTTGTAACAACCTAAACAAGGAGAAGAAATAGGAAAGGAGGAGAAACAAAAGGTAAAAATGTTTTATATTTCATGTTCTTTACATATCCATGCATGCATGTGTAATTCTGAGGTTTTTGGATTGTAATGGTGTCGGAATCTTGATTCTGACATTTCTGCTGCATTTGTTTGCATGTGATGCATGCAACCATGGCTAACCCAACACTTTTTTCCCAACCGAAGGTGCCCAAAGACAATTCTAACGGGATTTTTTTCTCATCGAAGGTGCTCAATGACTATGTCAATGAACTATTTTCTCACCAAAGGGACGTAACGATCATGCTAACAAGTTATTTTTCCTACGAAAGGTATGCCAATGAGTAATTTTCTCACGAAATTTGTCCAACGACAGTACTAGCAAACTATTTTATCACTGAACATACCCAATGACTATATCAATGGGTTGTTTTGTTCACCGAAGATGTCTGGGAACCATGCCAATTGGTTGTTTTGCCCGTAAAAGATGTGCCCACGAGTTATTTTCTCATTGAAGATGCCTAGAAACTATTGCAATGGGTTGTTTTTCCCGCCGTAGGTGTGCCAATGGGTTGTTTTGCTTACCAAAGGTGCCCAGCAACAATGCCAATAAGTTATTTTGCCCACCATAGGTGGGCAAACCTATTGTTTTGCTCACTAAAGATGCCCATCGAGCACGCCAATGGGTTTTTTTGCCCACCAAAGATGTGCCAATGGGCTATTTTCTTAACAAAGGTATATAGTGACCATACCAATAGGTTGTTTTGCCCACCAAAAACGTGCCAACAGATTGTTTTCTTACCAAAGGTGCCCAACAACTGTGCTAATAGGCTTTTTTGCACATCGAAGGAGTATAATGACATTTTCAATAAGCTCTTTTCTCACCGAAGTGCCTAGCGACTATGTCAATGAACTATTTTCTCACCGAAGGTGCATAACGATCATGCCGATGAGTTGTTTCATCCACCAAAGGTGTGCAAATGAGCTATTTTCTTGTCGAAGTTGCCCATGATAGTACTAACAAGTTGTTTTATCATCGAACATGTCCAACAACTGTGTCAACGAGTTGTTTTACTTACTAAAGATGCCTAACAATCATGCCAACAGAATATTTTTCCAACAAAAGATGTGCCCACGTATTGTTTTCTCACTGAAGGTGCCTAGCGACTGTTACAATGGGTTGTTTTGCCCATCACAGGCATGGCAATGGCTTGTTTTGCTCACCAAAGGTGCTTAATAACCATGCCAATTGGTTGTTTTTCCCACCACAGGTAGGGAAACGTGTTGTTTTACTCACCCAAGGTGCCCATAAAGCATGCAAACGGGTATTTTTGCCCACCAAAGATGTGCCAATAGGCTATTTTATTGGATTGAAAATAGAAACATGCTTGGTTTAGCTAAATGGTAGATTTCAACACTTTTTCTAAAATCAAAACACAACGGAAGCGTAAAGACTAATTCAACTTGCTTTGAATCCGTAAGTGATACATCATAGGGAAAATAAATAAAATAAGAACAAGATTGAAATATTACCGACACCTCGCTACAACTTTGACTCATCGCTACTGTTTCCTCAACCAATCTGATCTACCACTTGTTGTCCTTGGAGAACTTGGTTATTAAAATCCTTTCGTTGGAAAGGAAAAGAAAAATAATCGAAGACTTTGTTTTTTCTATCTTCAACTAGCTAAGAGAACAAAATGAATAGCTTCTCTTATGCTATATCTGATGGTTTGGAGAGAGTATGGAGAGAATAATTGAGAGCTGCCAAAATGTTTTTGGAAAACTCCCAAAAGACACACACCCCATCATTTTTTCACGTTCATTTAGCATCAAATGCTAAAAGATGAATTGCTAAAGAGATGTACGTCCACATTCATACTTTTATTAATAAGCATTATTGAATGTTCATGGGAGATTGGATAGTCAAAAGAAAAACACATTAATTCTTTAATCAAAGACAAAAAAGAATTGTCTTGATCGAAGTCTAACACTTGGATGGTTTTAGGAAGAGTAGAGATTGAAGAACCACTTCAATCATTTTGAATGTTAAAGGAGCTATACATTTTTCATCTTTAAAAACCAACCATTAACCTTTTGATGATGAAGAGCATTATTACATTCTTTAACCAAAATAAACGTGTGTGTCTTTTCCACTACAACACTTGCATTCTTTAATAACAAGCATAATCGAATGTTTTGGTTTACGGTTCTTAAAAACCAAACAACAAAACATTCTTTAATAGTAGGCATGATGGTTTCAATCGTTATTATTATTATTATTTTAAAATTTTAATTCAAGTAATTTAATTAATTAAATCAAAATCCAACACAATATTATTGGAGTTTAATTATTTATTACAGTATTAGTATCTTTTTATTACACTGTTTAGTGAAATTAAAGCAGTAGGAATGTATTGAGGGCAATTTTGGCATGTCACTTAAGATTAAAATGCATGAAGCATTAAGGGAAGGGTAGGATTGACTTTTAGCACTCATTAAGGGCAGAATTAGACAAGGATAAAGTGTGTCTTGTACATTAAATGAACAAAAATGTGAATTGAAGGGAGAGAACTAGCAAAATACGTGAAGGAGAGAAAAGGGGGAGAGAGTTTCGACAATTAGAGAGAAAAAGGAAGAAGCAAGTTAGGGTTTCATCTTTTCTTAGCTTTTAAGAGTGATTTTGAGAGTATTCAAGGAGAGAAAAAGAAAGAGGAAGAGAAGAGCTTCTATTTGAGCCAAACATCTCTTTGTTTGGTGAAGATTCAAGGTAAGCCCATTTTTAATCCTTTGGACTTTTGGAAGGGTTTTAGTTCATGAAGCTTAGGAAATACATGGGTTTAAGAATTCAAGAATTAATTTTTAGTGAATATGCTTTTTGGGTTCTCAATTTATATTCCTATTGAATTAGATTTTTGCCAATGTTGAAGGGAATCAAGAGAGGCAAGAGTAGCAAGAGGGGGGCGTTTTTAAGCAAGTTCTTAAATAAGGAATCCAAGTGGGTTACATGTTTATAGTTGAGTTAATGAGCCATGATTATTTTGCTAAATCAATAGCGCTAAATGATTTCAAGTGCTTTATAAATGTTGCATTTATTACTTCTTAAATGATTTAAGAAATTTCTGCATGTTTAGGATATAAATCTTATTGATGATTTATAAAATGATGATGGAAATTGTATTTAAAATGCATCATGCTTATGGAAATCATGTTTCCGAAATGTGCCTTTTATGCAATATGTTTACAAGTCATGAAATTCATGTTTGTGTGGGTTTGTGGTGGTCTATCATGTTATATCACTTTCATGTTGACCATGTTAAAGACTTCTCTTGCTTACCCGCTAGTGGCATGCAACTCTATCATGGACTCCTTTATGTTTACTAGAGATTTGTAAGAACTCCCTCTTGTTTACTAGAGATTCGCAAGAGATCCCTCATGTTTATCGAATCTTCTCAAAAACTCCCTTATGCATATGGACTACCCAAACCATTATGAGTGCTTAAGTTTTTTATGATTTGTTGAAAAGTTTAATAAATACATGACTTATGTTGTTTACGAATTGTTTGACAAGCTTGAGAATTTGAGAAATATATGTTTTATGGATTCAATGCAATTTACTATAACAAAGAGTATTTTTAATGGTTTTGCTTGTTTCTCTGCTACAAACTTGTTACCCACGAGCTTTTTAGCTTAGCCCCCTTCATCCCTATCTATAGGTGATGAACAAGAGATCGAGTGATCGAGCGTGAAGGCATCACTCTAAATCTGTATATTTTGTATTTAAGTTAGTTTATGAAAACTCAAGGCTTTAGCCGCATTTCAAGTATTACTCATTCATGTATATTTTGCATTTTGGATTATGGGACCAATGATGTATTTGGGTCTTGAAATGCCTATTAAAGCATTGTAAAATTCTTTTTCTTTTAAAGTTAATGAAATATATTTATGTTTGTCTCATGACTTTCCAAGTTTTTGCATTGCATTTTTAAGCATTCATAGGGTTAAAATCTATTTTCTAACTTCAGGTGAAAACTGTATTAATCTAGGCTATTTTGGACCAAGTTGTCTTCTTGGAAGTTGTAGTTTATCCTCTTAGCTTCCCAATGATATAAAGTATGTAATTTTTGGAGATCAGATTTGAAGGATATGATTGTTACAAAGGATATATGTAGGACACTTTATAGCCTTTTCTAACTTGATGTAATAGAAAAAGAGTAATATGGTGTCTTGAAATAAAAAGAACTAGTGTTATACGTTAGAGATGAAATGAAAGTGATAAAGGGAGTTGAACATGTGTAGAAAATTAAGATGAATATGTATAAGTTTGAATATTATGTTTTAGGTTGATGACTAAACATAGATCATGATTTGGCTGTAAATGACATTGAGTTGAAATGGAAGTGATAATGAAGGGTAAATGATGAGGAAAATAAGTTAGAAATGATAGATATGCATAAGAGGGGCCATAGCTAACTTGTAGAAGTTAAAAATGTAGAAATTAACTTGTAAATGTTTGTTGGACAGACTTCACATCCGCTAGGCAGACCTTTTCAAGAATTCTAGCGTTCCAACTCAGTTCATGTCTGTTGGGAGGGACATATGTATGCTAAGTGGACATTCTTGGGACAATTTTATAAATATGCAATTTTTGACCCTTTATACAGCTAAATCTCTCTTCAGAGTCTTCATAGAAGTTGCAAAACTCAAAGTCTTCTTCGAAACTGCGCTTAAATGACCTTAATACAACATCTATAGTGAAAGTTATACTAATCATCCCAAATCATGAACATAGATATTGTGGACTTATCAATGCTTTCCTATGATACTTTTAGGGTTGAATGGAGCTTGAAATGTACTTAGTTTGATGTGAAAATAAAAGATAGAAATGAATGATATGTTAGGAGATGATTGAAGATATAAATATGAGAATGGATTGTTGTTTATCAAGTGTTCAAACATGGAATTTTGGGATGTTATGAGAATGAAGATAAACCTATGTTGGCTAATGAGGTTCTATTAAAAGAACCCTATAAAGTGATGTGCTCACATTTGACTCACGAGTTAGACTTCAGAAATGAGGCCTCACAATGTATGGTATCAGAGCAACTAGGTTTAGGAGTATCTTAGGCATGAAATGGGTCATTTTAAAGCATGAAATGGACATGCATTGATTCAAATGAACAATATGCATTATTTTTGTTTTATTTCACATTATTTGAATTTTTTTTACATAAAGCATGGTTTAAGAAGGTTTCATACGCACACATGCAAAGTTTAAACTTGAGATGAAACATAAACTAAAGATTTTAAATGATTTTAAATTGAAGGAGTGAGTATGCTACCTTGAAGGAGAACTCGAGGAGCTATGACTTGATCTCGCTCTCACCAAGGAAGTACGGATGAATCTCATATCTCACAAGATGTGGGGACACACTGCTCATGATTCTGAGGAACCTAGTATTCAACATGAAGTTCCATCGCCTCCTCCTCCTCTATAGTATGATAAGCTCCACAAGTATGGTGCTGTAGATTTTAATGGGACTACAAATCCCGAAGAGTCCTATTACAGATGAAGTGCTCCGATAAGGAGAAACCAGATTATGCATTGGTAGGAATCAGTGCCCTATATGTAACACCCCACTCCCGCTGGACCCGAACCAGATATCGATGGTGATATCTGAGTCCGTGCCCCGTGAGGGTGTTGTACTACATCACTAAACAATCAAAAGTCGGTATAAATTTTTTTGAATACGCGCAAATCAATAATCACAATTTTAGGCCCACTTTTATTCAGAAACATTTCATTTACAAGAATTGCCAAGATTTTGTGTTATACCAGAATTTCGATTAGCTCAAACCGAAAACGAAACATATTACACTTTAATCAATTTCTTTTGCAAAACCCTC
>JANIIA010048766.1:0-11462 GCA_027478495.1 Erythroxylum alaternifolium
CCGACTTTTGTTAAGTGTTAAGTGATGTGACACGCCACCTTCGCGGGGCACGGATCCGGGTATCACTATCGATATCGAGTTCGGGTCCGGCGGGAGTTGGGGTGTTACATGTATATTCGACCATGATGTTTATATAACATGTTTAGTCCCCATATGGTGATGTCATAGTTTGCAAAGATATATTCTGGCTCCCATAAAAATACTGTTCGCTCCATCCTTCCATTGTGAGCTGTGGATATGGTAATGAATCATAATTCCTACAATAAACCACAAACTCAAGATTAAGTAGAGAAATTCAAAATATAGCTAAATTAATAAGCCAAAAATACAATAAGATACAATAAAATAAATTGAATAAAAGAAAATAAATACAAAAGAAAATTTAAAATAAAAGAAAATAAAAACAAAGATAAAACAAAATAAAATGAAAATGACTAAAGTAATAGCATTCAGGCTTTCCTAATATCAAAGTCCCCAACAATGACGTCGAAAACTTGATTGACCTAAAGCATGATAGTCAATATTGTAATAAATCGCAAATGCACGACGTAGCTGTAGCTAGTACTAACAAGTATGAGTCGATCCCACGAAGACTATGAATACTAATACTTCCCTTCCCCTATTATCTAGCCTAGTGATTGATTTTAGATTTTTAATAGAAAGAAGCTAAAACTAAAACAAATAAAATAAAATAGGAAACAATAATGAACACAAAGATAGTGGAATTCACTTAGAAAACTAATGTTATCAGAAATTAGTATCTAGGCTTAAATCCCCCTAAAACCTCAATTAATTGATCTTTTATCATACAATTTTTTGTTGCTTAATTGGACCATGCAGACTCTATAATATGCTAGTGGCTGACCTTGAGTCTACTAACAACTAATCCAAAGGTCTCTAATTGAATTACTCAGGTTAAAAATTATAGGATTACATTACCGATTTATGAGTCCCTCTATTAGGTTTGATCCTAATCTGAAGGATTTATGTCATCCTATCTTTAGGGTTGCAATCAACTCCTTCAAATTATGGTAGATATAGGATAGGTACTTAATTTATTATGAATTTATTCCTTAACATTTAGTGATTATTGACATGAAATTGCGTAAGATACTCACTTTGACTCATATATGATTTTAAGCACATTTCTTAAGCAAAGAAGCTAAAGTGAGTCAAAAGCACTACATTTGGGTCATTTTCTGAAGATTAATTTTTTCTGGTCTTCATGGAACAAGAAGAAGACAAGAAAATGTCAAGAAAGGAGATATATGTTGAAAATACAAAGAAGATTAAGGCATGAGATGGGATAACCCTATGCATATGAATTTAATGGTTGGTAAAACAGAGAGAGAGTAGTAAGTAAGAAAGCATGAAACGACATGCAAGAGATGTTGAAGTATACACCAAAACAACAGTGGAATGCAGCAGTCCAGTAGACCAAAATGCAGCTTGAGTAGACGTTTGGCCAAGACATCATCGAGAATTTTTAAAGCGTGAATAGTCAAAATGGACCGCAAATTAGATCACTAAATCAGATAGTAGTGTAGATAATAGAAGTGATAAAGAGAGGGGAGATGCAGGCTGTGTTTAACATAGATGTCCTGTAGAAATGCAGACGTCTTGCGAAAATACAGACTTTTCAAGATACGATGCATTTTTGGCTTAAAACGCACAGTAGCAGAATAAAGAGGAGGTTTTTAAAAGAAGCGTGAATAGTAGTACGGCCAACAACATTAATTCGTCAAATCAGTGAATAGTAGAGGGTAGCTTGTGACAGAGAAAGGAGGCTCTGCTAGGGTGGTCTTTGACTGGGTTATTCATTGTGGGGCTGAAGCATTTTCTTGGAAGAGACCCATGAGGGTTAGATGTCTACACGCCAGTTTGGAGGTGACATCGATGCCAATGACCTGTGATAAGTGTATTTTATTGTTTTTTTTTGTTCTTTCTCTTATTAGAAATTGATTGTGTTATCCTCTGTCAATTGATTTGGGTTTTGTGTATGGATAATTGTACTTTCTTTATTGTTCTGTTATTTATGTATGAACTCATTGGGTATTGTAAAAGGATGATTTTAATGCATTCATTGAGTCGTTTATTTGTAAACCCATTGCTAGAATTTCGATATACTCCGTAATTGTTATGTTGAAATTCATGCGTAACAACTTATAATTCCTAATCATTAGGGATAACATAACCTAGGTTAAATGATGCATCGTATGTGGTTGTTGCCTTAATTAATCAGTTTTTCTAATTCATAATGCTACTGCCTAATTAAATTTAGAGATCATATCCTAGATTATTCGGTGGTTAGGTTTAATTAACGATCGTATCTTGATTAAATAAAACCTAAGAAAAAACTCAGGTTAATTATTAACCCATGATTAATAGTTGCTAGGAGAGGTTTGAGAACAACAAATATATGAAATATGCTTGATTAGGTTGTAGGCTGAGATTGAACCAAAGAACCAGGTTTCTATCGAATTCCCCATTTTTATCATTTTTCATATGTTTTCTTTAATTTGTTTTTATTATTCTTGTTTCATTTTATTTTCTAAATCCAAGCCTCCCAAACCTAAACACCGATTAATTTCATTTCAACAACTTTACACACACTCTCTGTGGGATCGACCTAAACTCACCACTACTATAATAGTAGTCTAGTTATTTTATTTTGACTAGCATTATGACGCACTTTCAATTTTAGCGCCGTTGTCGAGGAGTGCGGTGTTTAGTTTTTGTTTGTGATTTAATTGGTGTTTTGTATATATTTTTTTGTAATCGATTTCTTTTTAATTATTTCATGATCTGTTCATTTTTTTAATTTCGTGTTTGTGAATTTTTTTGATATAGATGGAAGTAATTTCTTTTATAACTCATGTTCTCAATCCTATAACAATGTTTGGATTAATCAACCTAACTTTTAATATGGATGGGATAATCATCAGAATTACTTCCATGATAGTTTGCAGGACACACAACAATTCCTATGTGGAATAGAAGCTTTTTGTTAAAACTCAGGTACATCTCTGGAAGAATTGATGAATGTTATAATTGCTAACAATCTCCAATTTCAACAGAGCCTAAAATAGCAGTTGCAATAGTTCCAGTAGTAAATGAGGCATATAACGTCTAGAAACTAGAAAATGGCAAGCTAAATGAGTGAGATGGCAGCGAGGATCAACTACCTAGAATCATAAATGGAAGAGGAGTAGCCATATCAACCCGAGGTATACCTAATGGATGTTAATGCGGAAACCTTACAGAGTGATGAGGAGCTTAAGAAATTTGATAGCATTACTCAAGGAGTTGCTTGTGTAGAAGACACAGAGGAGGAACTCAAAGTAAGAAAAGACATATCTTTTAGCTCAGAGGTAAGTACTAAGTTCCATTTTATTGTTGAGAATAACTATTCACCTTTACATAGTAGATTTGAGGAATTAAATTAGGAAGAAAAAGGAGAAGAGAGATTTGAGATCTTTTTGAAGTGTATAAACTCAGTCGAGATTGAGAATCTGAGGATAGGGAAGACGTTGGATAGGGATGATGATGAACTAAGGCCCTATTTGGAACAACCTTGCATAGAAGTGGTGCTAACTGTAATACTTGAAGATAACAATTTTGTTACATGAGGAAAGTGTGGAGTCGAGCCAGCAACTCTAAACTAAGGCACTTCTTGGGAGGCAATCCAAAGGAAGTAAATTTCTTTTCCTTTACTTTTCGCACTATTTATAATATGAATATGTGTTTTTGAATTTATTTGTTTTACTTGTTTTAAGTTTTCAATCAAAATGAGAGAAAGAATAAAACAAACAAAACAAACATTTTCTCATTTTTTATTGCTTATAGGATTATAGTCATGAGTAGATAATGAATTGAGTAGAGAATTTCATAGCAACTTTAGCATGTACTTTTGCTCTTGTGATTGGTTAATATGCATTATCTTTAGAAGAGTAGTGACAAGTGGTAGACAGTCGTTGAGATTTTGAGCCTTATTAGACTGACACCTTCATTTCAATCTCATTGTCTTTTGATAATATGTGACCTTCATGACATGTACATCCTGATTTTTCTTTGAATTTCTATTTGAGACCATATTTTTATCACATGCATTAATATGGAAATGATTAGGCATTCTTTGTTTTTCTGAACTACATTAGCCAAATTGCTTACCCTATTGACATGGTTTTTCCCTTGTTAACCCCCTTTGAGCTTTATACCATTCTTTTTATATAAAACACATTTTAAGCTTTTAAATTTAACCAAATGTCTTACCCATGTCATAAAGCTAGTGGAGTATTTGTTATTAGTGAGTTTGTTGATGTACAAAATTTTAAGGATGGGGTTATGCATATGTGTGGGTTGGTGATAATGTTGGGATGTTTTGTTCTGTCTTATCATTGAAATTTCCATGTTGATGTAGTTTACTTTAGCTTTTATAAGAGAAAAGAAAAGAAAGGAAAAGAAAGAAAGAAAAGAGAAAAAAGAAAAAAATGTTTAAATAAATGCATCAAGGAGGAATTGCATATGTATTGAAAAGTTGTTTATGATTAATGCATCCTCCTAAAGTTGTAATGAATTTATTATTGGAGTATATTGAATATGAGGTAGATGTTGGCTTGGAAGAGTCACTCTTTATGGTTTTAATGTACTGCCATAAATTATATGAGTGATCCCTTTGGACAGGTATATACTTCATATAGATTGTGTGTGAGAGCTAAAATGAGTTGTGAAATACAAATGTTGCATTCGTCATAGCTGATGGTACTCAGTTTTGTATGAGTGTGAACTTGTGCACTTGATGTCATATTGCATGCTGTTTTGTTTCACTAGCTTAATGGCTTTCATGCTACTTGACCCAAAGACATCTCACCTCACCTTTGCCCACCTTACAACCTTAAAAAGTCCTTTGATTCATGATTTTTTGTGTGAATATTAGTGGTGGAGAAAAGAAATGATATGCAAAGTTGTGGATTATCATGATCATGAATGGTGTTGAGTGTAACTGTGGATGTATTTTAGTTAAACACATTTTCAGCCACTAGATTGCTCAGCTTTTAAAGGTATTAAATGTTGATTGATTATGAGTAAAAGCTTGGAATGTTAAATTCTTGCTATGATTTTTGAAAGTCATTCATCTTTGTTTATGATTATGTATTCTTGGAACATATGGGAACTAAGTCATTGTTTTTGGATCTTTGAGCTTAATTTTATTGTTTTTCCTGAGGACTTCCAAAAGCTAAGTGTGGGGGAAATTAATAGGTACTTTATTGATTATGAATTTATTCCTCAACATTTAGTGATTATTGACATAAAATTGCTTAAGATACTCACTTTGACTCATATATGATTTTAGGCACAATTCGGAAGAAAAGAAGTTAAAGTGAATCAAAAGCACTACATTTGGGTCGTTTTTCAAAGATTCATTTTTTCTTATCTTCATCAAGTAAGAAGAAGACAAGAAAATGCCAAGAAAAGAGATATATGTTGGAAATACAAAGAACATTAAGGCATGAGATGAGACAACCCCATGCACGTGAATTCAATGGTTGGTAAAACAAAGAGAGAGTAGTAAGTAGGAAAGGATGAAACGACATGCAAGAGACGTGGAAGTATGCACCAAAATGACAGTGGAATGCAGCAGTCCAGTAGACCAAAATGTAGGGTGAGCAGATGTCTAGTCAAGACATTAGCAAGAATTTTTAAAACATGAGCAGTAAAATGGACCATAAATCAAATCACTAAATTAGGGAGTAACGTAGAGAATAGAAGCGATAAAGAGAGGGAGAGGCAGGCTGCGTTTCATGCAGAAACACATACGACCTCTATATTTCAAGCAGATGTCCTACGAAAATGCAGACGTTTCAAGACATAGGATGCATTTTTGGCTTAAAATGCACAGTAGCAAAATAAAGAGGATGTTTTTTTAAAAGGAGCGTGAATAGTAGCGTGGCCAACAACATTAATTCATCAAATCAGTGAATAGTAAAGTGTAGCTTGTCATAGAGAAAGGAGGCGCTGCTAAGGTGGTCTTTAGCTAGGTTATTCACTGTAGGGGTGAAACATTTTCTTGGGAGAGACCCATGAAGGGCTAGATGTCTCGACGCCAGTTCGGAGGTGACATCGATGCCGATAACTAGGGTTAAGTGTATTTTACTATTTTTGTTATTTCTTTCTCTCATTAGAAATTAATTGTGTTATCCTATGTTAATTGATTTTGGTTTTATGTATGGATAATCGTACTTTCGTTATTCTTCGGTTATTTATCTATGAACTTATTGGGTATTGTGAAAGGATGATTTTAATATGTTCATTGAATCATTTATTTGCAAATCTATTGCTAGAATTTCAATATAATATGTAATTATTATGTTGAAATTCATGTGTAGCAACTAATGATTCGTAATCACTAGGGATAACATGGCCTAGTTTAAATAGCATGTCGTATATAGTTGTTGCCTTAATTAATCAGTTATTCTAATTCGTAATGTTACTACCTAGTTAAATTTAGAGAGCGTATCCTAGATTATTCGGTGGTTAGGTTTAATTAATGATCATTTCTTGATTAAACAAAACCTAAGGGAAAACTTGGGTTAATTATTAAACCACGATTAATAGTTTCTACGGAAGGTTTGAGAACAACAAATCTATGAAATATGCTTATTTAGGGTGTAGGCCAAGATTGAACCAAAGAATCGGGTCCCTACCAAATTTCCCATTTTTATCATTTTTCGCATGGTTTCTTTAATTTGTTTTTATTAGTCTAGTTTCATTTTATTTTCTAAATCCAAATCCCCCAATCTAAATACCGATTAATTTCATTTCAACAACTTTACACACTCTCTGTGTGAGATCGACCTAGACTCACCACTGCTATAGTAGTAGTCTAGTTATTTTATTTTGGCTAAAGTTACGACGCACTATCAATATATTCACATTAGGATTTCTCAATCTTTACATATGAAATCATATTATAAATAAAACACGTAATCAGATCACAATAATCAATAAAACTATTGCATTAATAAAGGAATCAAATCATATCAAAGTATATACATAAGGTTCATCTAACCTAAATACCAGCTGGACATTTAGTTACAGATGATCAAATATGAAATCAATCATAAATTGACAGAAAAAAGAAATGAAAACAATGGGTCTATAATTCTAAATCTCCCTTATTGTCTTCTATGGAATGTCCTTGCAATGTAGAGGCTTGATCTTGTATTCTAATGGATTTTTTTGATGATTCTTCATGTTTCCTGCTTCTCTGAATCTAAATCATCCCTTCTGGATATTTTCCATGTCTGAAAATTGCCTCCCCAAAGTCTCCCCCTACTTCTACTAAGGAAACGTCACTTTATATTGAATTATATGTTTTTGGTATGTCAAATAGTGCAAAAGTGCAAGGGTGTGCAAAAGTGCATGACCATGCATTTCTTCTAGATTGTTGTTTTTTCAGTTTTAGCTGTATTTTTGGCCGAATTCGTCTCCTTTACATCCATGAAGGCTATTATCACCTGTAAACATAGTTGAAGTATATTAAGTACCAAATACAGAATAAAAGTATCAAATATCAAGCAAAATAAATCAAATATGAGTGTCAAAATATAGTCAAATATTCATCTATCAAGTGTGAGAGTTAAAAATTGCAAAGGTCGTGAGGTATTCAAGAACAACGTTTTGTTGGTCAAAAATCACATTGGAAGATTGAGTCTCGCTTAAACGAACCTAAGTGAGATTGTTGTTCAAAGGAGTAGTATGATTTCATTATAAATTTGGTCTCTAAGAAAACCTTGGTAACACCTGCCATGGTGAGGAGTGGATGGACGTGTTCAAAGAAATCGAGTTTATCCCAATTTAAATTGACATAACTAAGCCAATTAATACCATTGATTTCATTTATTTAAATAATGAACTAATAAATTAAGGTTTAAGAGACATCCATTAAGTTCGATTGTAAATTTATTATATGCTTAATTCTTTGAAGCATTAATTAAAGCCTCTAATATTAATCATAATATATGATATTTATGTTTACAAGTTTATGAATTCATATTAAAAAACTCGTTTCCTAGTTCCTAGTCACGTATCTCTTTAATTTGACTTTTTAGGTCTTTTTCTAACTGATACATCTACAAAAATTATGTTTATATTTACATTGTTGATATTTTTAATGCCTTTTAAAATTATAAAAGTTAAATTTATTCACAAAATAAGAAACTACACTAAAGTTAAATGAACATTCTTATATAGATTTTTAAAGGGCCAAATATTAAATATTTTTTAATTAACTGTGTATTATATTTCGCCTATAAAAGTTTTTAAGTAATTTGTTATGTCATATACATTTGGTTCTGTGTATAGAAAATTTTATTAATATATTATTTTTTAATAAAAGGAGCAATTTGCTTTAATATTTTGCATAAAGTTTAGAATAGGTCATTTCCTTATTTTTAGTATCAATTTATATTATAATATTTACAAAATGGTACATTTTGTACCTTCAAACTTAATGCCCATTAGGTTTTTATAAAATTTTCATCACAAGATCGTTAGCTTGTAACACATGGCATGCCAATTGTGTTTTAACGATGTGAATGTTGTCGTGATTGCTATTTTTTAAATTAAGTTTGTTAATATTTTAAGGCAAAAGATACAAATTGCCTCTAATGTTTAAAAAAAAGAAATATCTTTAGATTTCCAACTCTTTCAGGGAGGAACATGACACATAGGTCAGTCAGGTTATCAATTAGCTGACTCGAAAGAGAGCACTTACTTGTAGCTGTTATGAAATTTATTTTTTAATTTAATATTCAATTATTAAAATTATTTAAAATATATTATATTTTTATTTTAATATGCGACATAAATTTATGGAAAAAAACACATTGCATATTATAAATTAATATATGTCATCAATTAAAGTATAACTTAAAAATATTTTTAATATGTATTTATGAAAAAGTTGTCATATTTATTAAAAATATGTACTTATGATAAAGTTATTATAATTATTCTTCACATATGTTATATAAAAATCAATTTAATTCTAAAGTTGTAAAATGTTACAATTTTTATATAACAAATAAAACATAACGTAAAAGTTAAAAAATTATCATCTACTTATAAGAAGTATGACCGACTTTAAATACTATATTTATTTATTATAAAAGTTGTCATAATTATTGTCTAATATGAAAAGTGTACGACAGTTTTGAAAGTAGAATTTTTAAGTTTATGGTAAAAGATTTTAAAAATTTTCACATATTTGTCAAAATTATAGACAACAATTATAATTATATATGTAAGTTTATTAGTGATTTGATAGATGATGGGCAAGCTTTACAATTTATAGCCTTCAAATACCACAAGTACACGGGTCGTGAAATGTAGTATGTGAAGGGTCAATCCCACGAGGAGGTGTGAATTGATATAATCCTATGTTATTTAAAGCTTAGAAAATTAATAAAATGAAAAAAATTGCACATAAAAGTAAATACGAGAAAATGATTGTCAAAAATTAATTCACAATTTAACACAAGAAGAAATTGAAATCGATCAACACAAAAGTAACAATGGAAATCAACCAAGAAAAGTTACCAAATTATGAGAAGGGGATTCTTCATATCATTAATGCTAACCTAGCCATGTTTGTGTTAAAGGGGTGTTAATTTTAGACTATCGAAGGAGGGATTACTCTTTCTCGAGTTATAACCATGCTCCCTAATTAATAATCCCTAATTGTTTTAAGTACCGAACAGGTAATCTCTCAATTACCAACAGTCCTAAACCTAATTAGTTTTTAAGCTTTCTAATAAACAATCAGGTCTCACACAAGATCTCTCTCTATATAATAATCGACTAGATTGATTGTGTGGTCTATTGAATCACCTAACTCTCATTAACATGACCCGTTCATTTTGCATTCGACTCACCCCCTCGATTTGTTACCGAAGTATGAAGATACAACAATCAATCATAACACCTAATCAAAATAACACAAAATAACTAAATTAACATTAACACTAGGTAAAATCCTGAAAAAAAGTTAAAACATATTAATCAAACTCAAATTCGTAAACATATTTGTATTCATCTTAACATTAAAGAAAATGAAAACAAAGATAAAAGAAATACATATGGAATGGGGATCGGGATGCCTCAAGAAAGCAGTAGCCGCAAAGACCCGCTTCTTTCTCCGCTCTTCCTCTTTCTCTCTCTTCTTCTTCTCTCCTCTTGGAGTGTTTTGTAAAATGGCAGATTGGAGGCTTTCTTTTCTGTCTCTTCTTTTTCTTCTTATAGTCTTTTCTAATTAAGGTAACTATAGAGTTTTTCCCATGCTCTCAAGGTTCGGAAGGTCGTCCTCATCTGTTTGCACACAGGCCACAATCATGGCCCCCTATTTGGCGTTTTGTAACAATCTTGGCCTTTCCTCCATGCTTCTGTTACAATTGTGGCATATTGACAACAATTGTGGCCCTCTATTTTGGTTTTGGTCTCCTTCGTTCTTCGATATTTGCCCTAAAACACTAGCAAACACATGAAGACAACTCAAATACATAAAATTGAAGCTAGAATACTTGCTCTAACCCACAAAACACAAATACTTAACTAACTACCACAATTCTAACCTAAACACACACTAATCGATTAAATTTAACAGCTAAACACATCCTAAAGTATCCAAAAAACATGATGCAATATATGACTATTAACACAAAAAGAAATTGAAATTAAGTAACACAAACGTATAATGGAAATTAACCAAGAAGAGTTACCAAATTATGAACCAAATTATAAGAGAAGGGATTTTCCCTATCATCAATGCTAATCTAGTCATTTATCGTTATTGTGGTGTTAGTTCTACACTATTGTAGGGTGGATTACACTCTCTCGAGTTATGATCATTGAACCTTAAATCATAAACCCTAATTGAATGATGGAATTTATAGCCTTTTAATTAATAAAAGACCTACAACTCTAATTAGATCTTAAGCCCTCTAATAAACTATTAGGTCTCACATGGGATCTCTCTCTGTACAATAATCGATATGATTAATCACGTGATTTATTAGATCATTTAACTCTCATTAATCCAATCCAATCATTCTTATTCAGTTCATCTTCTCAGTTTATTACCGAAATATGCAAGTTCTGTAATTAATTACAATACTAAATTAAAATAACATAAAAATGACTATATTAATATTGAATTAAGGTTAAATCCCAAAGGAAAATTTAGAGCATCATTAACAATCCAAGATCCATTATCATACAATCCATCATCATCTCATACATTAATTGAACATAAATAAAGATAGAAAGGAGAAAGAACTCGGATCAGATAACTTAGGAAGGCAGCAGCTGATAGGTGTGCATTAGGATATATTTTTATAGGTAATTGGCATGTGTTTTCTAGCATAATTGTTGATTATTGTTCTAGTTTAGGATTCATTTTGTAT
>JANIIA010048776.1:0-11462 GCA_027478495.1 Erythroxylum alaternifolium
ATTTTAGTTCCATCTCTGATTCCGAAGCCGATTCTGGGCAGCAAACGAGTTCCAATCTCTCGGGACCTTTATGGAAAGTGTTCACCTGTAAGTGTTCTAGGTCTTTCTAGAGTTTTCTCAATACGTAACCTCTCTTAACGGGTCAAAGATTCCTTATGTTTACGATTGATCTAATCAACTGTAGGAGATCTTACCTATATATATAGCTTCCATATCGGGCTTCCCTATCACAAGTCTGATATGGATCAGTCCACACTAAAAAAGATTCATTTTTCACCCGAACTTTGACCCATTGATTTAAATCATTTATTGGCCACTTTATTATCTTTAACTAGATCAAATTACGTAACTTAACTGATAGTTTATTTTAAAAACCAAATTACAATTAATAACTGTCTACTGTATGAGAAATTTACAAAATTGCCCTTAGGGGCAAAAATGTCTTACAATCTCCTCCTTGGATAATTATTAATTGTAGTTTTGACTCAACTTTAAAAAACATTTTAAAAACTCGGTTAGGCTATGACACTGTATTAGTCGACTAAGTTTAAAAACAAAACATTTGATCCAAAGATAATGAAAGTCCAACATTCTATCCTGCAAGGCTTTCGATACCGAAAAGTATCAAATACACGTGTCATGTGCGACACAGATCTAATATAATCACGAATATCTAATACCTCACTAACATGAATAGGAAAATGGAGTGTGGCATACTACGATAATACCTTTATGATCTAATATGTATCATCTTCGTCTATAGGTCTCGATTTCTCCAACTTATGCCAAATCGCATTGTTAATCTGCATCAGAGAAATCATGTTTTCTCTCACTGAATGCTAAACAGCATTAAAGAAAACTTGTTTCCCCTCATCATATGCTAAACAGCATTAGAGAAAACCTTTATGTTCTCCAACTGAATGCTAAACTGCATTAGAGAACCTTTATGAGATTAAAAACTTATATCACCCTATGTTATATGAAACTTTAAGGATATCTATATAAAATTTATGTGTTCAATAACATAGGCTCAAGGTCAATCTTTATAAATGCTCAATGACCTTTAAAATGCTTAAGATCAACACAAATCTTAAGACTTCCACATGTATTATGACTATATACAAAACAACTATTACTAAGGATAAAAATATGATCATCTTTATTAATAAATAATCATAATGTTAATACAACAAAATATACAAACATTTAAGGAGCAAAATACAGTGGTCCCTAACTATTGCTGCCTATGGACTTAAACATGCCCATACCCGATACATGTCTAGCAAACACCAGTGGGCGGAATCCTTTAGTCTGCGGATCAACTAACAGCTCCTCAATCATGATGTGCTCCACTTTAATGTCACCTTTATGGATCAGCTCCTTTATGGTCAAATACTTGACTTCCAAATGCTTAGACCCTGTGATACTCTTGTTGTTGTTACTGAACAACACTGCAGTAAGATTATCACATTACAACCATATAGGTCTAGCAACCGAATTCACCACAGACAACTCAAAAATCAAGTTTCTGAGCTAAATTGCCTATGTAGTAGCTCCATAACATGTAACAAACTCTACATGCATGGTCGAGGAAGTCACCAGTGTCTGCTTGACACTCTTCCACGATACCACACCATCTGCCAATATGAAAATGTATCCTGAAGTGGACTTGCGATCATCCAAACTCATAATAAAATTGGAGTTCGTAACCCTGTGAGGTTCAAATCGTTGACTTTTTTGTATTTCCACATATAATCCTTGGTACCTTTTAGGTATTTTAACACTCGTTTGATTGCATTCCAATGGTCCATACCTGAGTTAGCCAGATATCGACCTAGCGGTCCAACAGTAAATGCAATGTCCAGTTTAGTGCACACCTGGGCATACATCAGGCTATCAACAACACTAGAATACGGAACATTCCTCATATTCTCTCTCTCAATCTCATTCTTTGGACACTGTGCCAAAGATAATATCTTTCCATGAGAGATAGGTGCTACAACAAGTTTACATTCAGCTACATTAAACCTTTGTAGCACACGCTCATTGTATGCATTTTGCGAGAGGCTCAACGAGTGTTGAGATCTGTCCCGGTGAATCTGTATATCGAGGATAAAAAGTGCTTCACCTAAATCCTTCACGTCAAAATGTTTGACCAAAAGTTGCTTAACTTCTTGCAACATGGTCAAATCATTTGACGCGAACAAGATATCATCGACATACAGTAGTATGAAGATGACCTTGCTCCTCTTAACCTTATAATGTAAGCATCTTTCAACTTTGTTCTCTACAAAGTTGAATGAGGTTAAAACCTCATCAAACTTTAGGTATCACTGTCTGGAAGTTTGCTTTAAACCATATATTGATTTATTCAACTTGCAAACCTTGTCAGTTGCATCCTGATTCTGAAATCCTTCAGGCTGCTCCATATAGATCTCTTCATAAAGTTCACCATTAAGGAAAGTGGTCTTAACATCTATCTGATGTAACTACATATCATAATGAGCTACTAATTTCATAATCACTCTAAATGCATCCTTCGAGGACACAAGAGAGAAGGTAACATTGAAGTCAACTTTTTCTCTTTAAGTGAATCCCCTGGCAACTAGACATGCCTTAAACCGCTCAACTGGACCCTGTGTGTCCTTCTTGTTCTTAAACAGCTACTTGCAACTAACAGGCCTGCAATGTTGAGGCAAATCAATGAGCTCCCATACCTTATTATACCTCATAGATTGCATCTCGTCCTTCATTGATTCCTACCACATATCCGCATGGGATCCAGAAACAGCTTCTGAAAAAGTAGCTGGATCCACAACATGTCTAATCTCATAGTCTTGCCCACCCAGATAGACTATATAATCTGATGAGATAGCAGGTCGCCTCTCTTTGGTGGATCTGCGTAACTGCACATACTCTTGTACCTCAGAAATCTCTTCCTGAATAGGAGTAGGTTTTAGTGCCTGCATAGGCATGGTACTCGGGCCTTCATCCACCGGAGCTGATTGTATGAGAGGCGGATACGAAATGATCGTAGTATCCATCCTGCTAACTTCTGGAGGATGTGAGGATCTTCCCCCATCATAAACATTGTATTCTAGAAACTTCATCGTCTGTGATTTGACTATTCTGGCCCCTTCCTCTCTACAGTAGAATCTGTAGCTCTTAGAGTGGTCGAGATAACCCACTAAATAGCAACGAATTGAATGAGGTTGCAATTTACTCTCATTAGGATTATACAACCTCACCTCAGCAGGGCAGCCCCACACATGAATATGTGCAAGACTTGGCTTCCTTCCAACCTAAAGCTCCAAAGGCGTCTTTAATACTAACTTGCTCGGGTAAATACTATCAGACTTCTTTTTAAGTAAGAACAAATAACCATACTGAGAATAATCATCTATAAATGTCAGGAAGTATCTGGAATTGCATAAAGTAACCATATAGGGACTACTAACATCCATATGTATGAGGTCCAATAAGCTTGAAGCAAGAGTTGACCCCTTCTTCTTTATCTTGGTCAACTTGCCCCTACAACAATCGACACATGCCTCTAGATCAATGAAGTCCAGAGTTAGGAAAATGTTATCATTTATCAATCTCTCAACTCTTTCCTTATAAATGTGGCCAAGACGTTTATACCACAATATGTACGATGTGTCCTTTATGGAGGTCTTCTTTCGAGTAACAGGTTCGGCAACATAAGAAGAGACATACTTCTCATTAGGAGTAAGACACATACTATATAGTCCGTAGGATAAGAAGGCAGTATCGATATGTCTTGTATTGATAGAAATATTTACAACTGCATTATCAAATACAAAATGATAACCTTCTTTATCCAAAACTGATATAGATATCATATTCTGTCTAAAAGACAGTATATAAAATATGTCCCGTAGATACAATACAAACCCCGTATCGAGGTTTAATCCTACATCTCCTACATACAAAACGTTCACCTCCTCATTATTGCTGACCATCGGCTTCTACTCCCCTTCAGTCAGCCTTCTCCTGGATATGAACCCCTGCATTGTGGAAACAACATGGTTAGAAGCTCCACTATCTAACTACCAAGAACTTGATGCGATTATAGCCATATTGGATTCATGAATCATAAAGACCAAGAGTTATCTGATAGCTCCTATTTGACCTTCCAAAGCTTGTACTTCAGGTAATCAAACTTCCTGTGCCCCTTCTTCTTACAGAAGAAGCATCTCATACTCTTAAGGTCATGTGGGCCCTTCACAATGCTCGACTACCTGCTCTGAATCTGAGGAGAGGGTTTAGGTATCTTACCCTTACCCTTGCCCTTAGGTTGTTAGGGTTTAGCCTTCCCCTTACCCTTTGCAGCTGCAAATATAGCTGAATGAGGAGAACTCTTGATCTTCTCCTATGCTGTAGCACACCGAGAAATCAAGGCATTTATTTCCTAGTTCTCATCCTGTGAGATGTAGGAAGTGACCAACATCTCAAACTCCTAAGGAAGAGTGTTTAGTGCCTGATGCACTATCAGCGAGTCAGTGATCGGTATATCCAGTGCCTTCAACCTGCTCTGAAGGTGCACCATTCGAATGATATACTCCTGTACGCCTCCCTCTCCAGTATACCTTATGGAGAAAAGTTCCTTGATCAAAGCGCTTTGCTTAGCATGAGAAGAGACCTTGTATCTCTGGGATATACTATACATGAACTCCCGCGCTACGGTCATGTCTGCTAGTCCACTCAATAGATAATCTGCTATTGACCTCTTAATAGCCAAATAGCACATCCTATTTGACCTTTCCCAAGTTACCATAGCTGCTCTGTCAGCTTCTGAGCTGACATCTGTAAGTGGTGGAGGTCGCTCGATGTGCATTGTCATGCTGACGTCTGCCATCTCTAATGCAAACTCCACGTCCTAAAGTTGAAAGCATTCAAGGTTTCAATGGTAACAACATTGTTGTTGACCAAAAAGGTGACCGAAAAATAGAAAAGACATTGTCAAAATTAGTATAAATGTAGGATAATAGCGATACTTTAAAGCATTAAAAAAGTATCTATACCGAGAATCCGATCACACATATTATGAAACACCTTTGAGCTGAATACATAATATATGCAATTAGATACTCGCATAAAAACAAACAGAATACAAACCATTAACTCTCATGACACTACCACCTTTGGGTGAATAGATCATTTAAGTAATGACTTTCCTCTATCTAATCCCTTTATAAGCATCTTAAAACTTTATGTAAGGCCAACACGTTTGGGCAAAATAACCAAACATAAAGCCAGAACAATCCAAAATACTGACTTGAAAGGCCACTTTAGTGACTATATTCTCAACAATATCCCAGAAAGTCCACTAACACAAGCGATACAATTTTATGTCATCCTCACATTCTATATGGGTATAATGTTCGTGAAAATTAATTATAAACAAAAAACCAAATGCAAAGTCAAATAATCACATACGAAAACTGAAAACATTGTCTTTAAACTTTATTTGAGACTTTTATTTAAAAAATTCTCAATAAGAGTGTCCATCGTACTTTTTTGAATACCGAACTTACCATACAAGATATAAAACTTTAAGTGTCTCTCTTATGTGCAGTTTGGAGTATGAAAATACACTTAAATTTGGCTTTAAAAAATTTTCCGAAATCTAATTACCAATATAATAAATCCAAAAAATTAGAAAATTACATTAAAAAATTCCTCAACCTAAAAACTGACCTAAAAATACCTGGGATAGCTTTATAGGAATTTTTGAAATTTTTTTTATTATAGTAGTTCGTACGACTGACGTCAGCCGCTGATGTAGCCGCCACGTCATGCCCGTGGGAGTGCTACGCTGCACGCTTGCTGGCTGACACATGTGGCCTACGCGTATACACGTTGTTATTGTAAGACGTGTGCAATGCACTCACCACCACGTGTCGACGATCCGTCGGTTCAAATGTACAGTTTGGATGGGCGCGTGCGATCATACCCATGCCTGTGGGAGTACAGGCTGCATCCAGTGTGTGCTACACACGCGCGACACATGTCGTGCTCTCGTTGGTGAGATGCGGCAGCACGTTATTGGCGTGTGCACAGTCACACCACCTATCTCCCTGAACTGTAGTGCTGTCAGGCACGTGAGGCGAACCTCCAATGTCGAAGGCGATTTTCAGTGTCCTAGAATGTCATTTTCTCTCTGTTTGGCCCATTTTTGACCCGTTTTTCATAGCTAGCCTTATGTATACCACTTCTACATAATTATATGCGTAAAAAACCAAAAAATGAATCAAAAATGGAGAAAAACTATATGAGATAAAAATCGAAAAATCTTCGTTTCTGACAATCTGATCACGTAACCGTCTGATACTACGTGTAATACATAACATATACCTTATACGTATCCAAGATCGGTCAAGGATTAAAAAATAAGGAATGCGAAATACCTGATTTCAATTCCATCTCTTATTCCAAAGCAATTTTGGGCACCAAACGAGCTCCAATTTCCCAGGACCTTTACGGAAAGTATTCACCGGCACGTGGTCTAGGCCTTTCTACAGTTTTCTCAATACGCAAGCTCTCTTAACGGGTCAGAGATTCTGTATGCTTACGATTGATATGAGCAACTGTAGGAGACCATAACCTATTTATATAACTTCCATATCGGGCTTTCCTATCACAAGGCCGATATGGACCAAGTCCACATAAAAGGGATCCATTTCCTACCTAAACTTTAACCTATTAATCTAGATTATTTATTGGGCCGCTTTCTTATCTGAATCAAATTACGTAACTTAATCGATAATTAATTGAAAAACCAAAATTACAATTAATAATTGTCCACCAAATAGGAAATTGACAAAATTGCCCTTAGGGGTAAAAATGTCTTATAAGGAAAATATTGACATGCCATTTGGTGCAATGAATTTGAATAATAATTATAATGAGAATTCTCTCAATAACTAAATAAAAATTGAGGTCAATACAATATAAGAGAATATGTCATTGAATAAAGTTTCAAGTTTTTCATTTTTTTCTCTTTTCTTTTAATTTCACTTATATTGATATACATCAAATTCTATATATGCAATATAAATATAAATATAAAACTTTTAACTATAAGTATTTTTGTTTCATATCCATTACTGCTTTGTTGTGTTACTTGGCATGAACTCTTTTTGTCATATTTATATGGACCTACATTATTCTTATTATTAAACTTAGCAAATTAGCCCAAGTCCCGCCTTACCTGAACTCAACGTGCCTGACTAAGTTTGACCTGACTTGGGGTTGGGTTCAGACTTTTTTCTTGAAAATTTTGAGCTTTAAGTTGAGCTCGAACTTGTTTTTTTTTTTAATTTTTTGACTATGGACCTTTGAAAAAGGATGTCATTTCCTAAATTTTAAATTTAAAAAGAAAAAAGGGTTGTCTAAGCCCAATCAAGCTTCGGGTAGGGTCTGAGCTTAGAAGCTCAGGCTCAGCTTGACCACCCGATTGGTAGAGTCCATCGTGAGAAAATCTCATTATCTTTTAAATAACCAAGAAACTTATAATCTAAGTACTATTACCTTACATATCTAAATGCTTTCATCTTTATATCAATCTATTTCTTAACATCAAGTATAATTTTTTTCTTTAAATGATTCAAACTTTTGTTTCATTAAATATACATAACTAGCTCTAGAATGATCACCTATTAAATGCGTGCATCCACCTCTAATGCGTGTAAATATAGGGTCATATACATCTAAATGTATAAGCTGTAATTACTTATTGGCACATTCTCCTTTTCCACTAAAGGATTGTTTAGTTATTTTCCCTAACAAATAAGATTCATATAATTCATAATAAAAAGATCCAAATATGTTTCTTTAAGTAATTATGTGATTCTAGTTTTATTGATATAACTTGACTTACAATGCCACAAATAAGATGAATTTGTCTCACTTAATATTCTTTTCTTATTATTTATGTTAAAGATTAATGTTTTAACATCTAATTAATACAACCAACTTTTAAGTAATGTAAATCCGTAACAAGCATCATCTTTATATAAAAAACAACTTTTATTCTTAATAATGAATATAGATCCATTTAAATCTAAATAAAATAGAAAATTTTCTTTTTTTGAAATTAAATATAAAATTAAAAATACACTTCCCCAAATAAGCATGGCAAATGGGCCCAGGCTCGGCCCTGCTCAAAGTCAATGGGCTAGGCTTAGGTTAACTGATCTCAGGCCCGATCCAACCTCGGACTGCCCAAGCCTAAGCCCAATCCCACCTGAGGCTCGACCCTTCTAAGCAAAACAAAATCGTTTTAGTAAAAGATGTCATTTTGCACTTAAAATTAAAAAAATTAGTCGGGTTAAATCAGGCTTGGCTCGAGCTCTGGCAACCTCTGGCTTGGTTGAGCTCAGGAAAAACAATGTCATTTTGCACTTAAAATTAAAAAAATTTTGGCTAGGTCGAGTAAGGTTACATTGCCATCCCTATATCCAAAGGGCTACAATGCCATTATTTCAAACAAAAACTATTCACAAGCCACTCCTTTAAGCTAGTAATACGTTTTAAAGATTGTAGTACTATTCACTAACTAAGAAGAATGTATATAAAAGCTTTTTAAAATAGCCTTTAAGAGAATTCGAGATAAGAAGTCATGAGATATACATATTGATGTCAGTTTCCATTTATAAACTTCCAAATCGTATCTTATGGAGGGATATAGTGACATTCGAGGAGTTTGAGTAAATAAGAGCTAGTAGTTAGTTCTCCTTATATTAAGAAGCTTATGGCAAGTTCCATCTTGCTTTCATATTGTCACTACAATCTAAGTGTTAACTCCTTCGCAATAATTATCCACTTGATCCGGTTGATAATGAATTTACTTAGGATTTGGATAGCTTTTTAACATTTTAGAAAGCTCTTATGTTTCTTTCTCTCCAAACTATATAGACATAGCAAATCAATGCTAATTTGAAGATTATGGTATCACTTTTGCTTTGAAATTTAACTCCAAAAGACCAGCTCACAATTTGAGGCTGGCTCTCAACTTGACAAGATAATCTACTTAACTTTAAGATTAGATTCCATATAATATTAAGGTAACTACATTTGAATAAGATAGGATCCATATTCTCAAGCATTTATTTATAAAGTTTACAATACATGTTACTAGAGTTATACCATTTAATTTTGTCTATAATTTTGAGCCTTTACTTAATTGCTAACCAAAGTATGAATACATTTTTTTAGTAAGTTTTTATTGAACTAAATAGAATTTCTCCAAGAAATAATTTGCTTAGGATCCTTGAAAAGAGTTAGGCAAAGGACATTTGTGAATCTTCTCAGTTTATGTCTCATCTGAATGATAGTATCCTCTCTACTAAGGTTTAAATTATAGTTAGGTATAGATACTATAATGGTTAAGAAGCCTCTGTGGTCACAATGCCACCTACCTTCTTTAATAACTTCTTTGACCCTAATGTAATTTGGAATATAATTTTTAAGCATATTAAATTCAAGGAGCAAATAAAAAGGAATTATCAAACCAAAAGCTTATTAATTCCTTATTTTGAATCTAAATTTTTATTTCCTTGTCAATGGAATTTCTCATCTTCAACATTTGGTTAATGGACAAGAGTTATTGGGTGCGTTTTTGATATTCCAAAAGGAGAGAAATTCAATGTGCATCTATTTAACCCACAAGGACTTTTATTCTGTAAAAACTTCCATATTCTTTTGGCAAATATGACTTTATTGGTTTCTTTTATAGATTTTATACCAAAGCCCTTTTAGCAAACAATCCTCTTTCCAATTGAATTTGTATTCTTGATGGTTGTTTGTCTCACCAATCTATAAGAAGTTCTTAAGGATTTTGTTTATAGCATTTACTAGATTTTAAGGAAGGAATAAATGTGAACTCCATTAGACAGAGGTTTTTTAGGACTTAAATTATTAATTAAAGTTTCCCTGTAAAAGATAGAGCTATATTTTTCAAATTTCCAATTTTTTCATGAATAGAGTTAAATAGAGGAATGTAATATCTATATATAAATCTTATGGTTATAATGTGGATCCTTAATTATTTTAAAAATGGCAATAAGTGCTTGAACCCTTAGATGTTGGATAGTTATTAAACTAACCCTTAGATGATGGATATTTATTAAACTAACTTAATCAGAACAATAGAGAGAAATAGTTAACTTTTAATGATGTTAATTATAAGAAGAAAATAATGTTTCTAACTAGAATATAATAATTATTATTTAGTTATAGCATAAGGTCATAATGCAAAGTTAAACTATAAGTTCCAGTAGTTAATATAACAACTCTTGCTCCATTAGTAACTCACATGTCTACTTTGTCTTTCCTTAACAATCTACTCATTGTTAACACTTGTATTGTATTACAAATGCGAGAACCACATTCAATATCTAATACCTAAGATTTTGGAATATAAGTAAAAGTTGTTCTCAATCATAAACATACATGAGGATGAAGCTTAATTAAGCTTTTTATATTTTATGCTAATAAGATAAACCTTACATTTCCTCATCCAGTATCCATTGATTCTATAATAAAAACATGTGCCCTTATCATTTTTCTCTTTAACACTATTACTTGGCTTTGCTACTTTAACATAAGCCTTTTATTTCTTATTCTTATTCTTCTTAGAGTCTTTTTTCTGACTATTAGACAAATCTACAACAAGAACATAATTAGTGAATATAGGTAAGGATTATTTGTTAAACGATTATAAATTTAGTTTGCAATTTCTATTTCTTATACTCTTTACTTTGTTCTTTTTAATTAAGCTTTAATAAATTGTCATTTCATTTCATCATTCTATTTAAAATTGATCAAGTTCCATTTTAAGTTACAAAAGGCCATTCACATTTTATTTTGTGGATTAAGAAGAAATGAATTTAATAAAGTCTCTGTGTGTGAAATGACTTGTGAAATTTGAAATACATTAGAAGTTACTTATGAGGACATAAATCAAGTTAAGTTTAGCAAAGTGAGTAGGCTAACACATTAATTTGAATTATTTCAATTGAAATCTAATGAAAGAGTTTTAGTATTGATAGTTGTGATTTGCATGATGTTTTAGGGTTCAATTTGTTAGTTATTTAGTGTTAATCTAAGTGTTTTAGTGTGTATTTAGGTTTCAATTGTGTTAATTTATATGTTTAATTGTTTTTATGGGTTAGTATGAGTCTTTGGCCTTAATTTTTATATTTTTGAGGTACCTTGATGGGTTTGTTAGTGTTTTAGGGTAAACGGCAAAGAATGAAGAAGTTTTGAAGAGTTTTGGGCTAAAAACACGGCCCATGATCATGGCACAACAAGCCATGACCGTGACAGAAAGAGGTAAGCTGAAAGGACCCTGGCCACTATTGTAGCATCCCGGTTCCGTAGAACGGGTCGGACTAGAGAAACGGGTCCAAGTGAGGTAAATAAGAGAAATTAGGAAA
>JANIIA010048837.1:0-11460 GCA_027478495.1 Erythroxylum alaternifolium
TGTAATGATATATTTTGTGTAAAGTAATATATATTTTAAATTTAATTACTTAGTAAATTATGTAAATAAATCAATTTATAAAAAGGACATAAAAGGAATATGTTAAAAAGTAATTGGATAAAGTTGTCTTTTTATACTTTTGGTGCAATGAATAATAACACACCAAATTTGGTGTGTTACTATTCATTGCACTATTTTAGTGTGAAGATTTGGTGTTTTCCTTGGAGTGGATTTATTGTGTTTTGGTGCCTTGGTTGGAGATGGCCAACACAAGTATGAGAAAATTTGATGATGCTACTTGTGGTATTAAAAATCATTAGCTGACCCCTCTGCTGTCTCCATATAACCTACATTTTCACGTTTGTTGACGTGGTTGTTGGGAAAAATTAGCTACAAATACCTTGAACAATATTCATACCATACTTCTCATATTTTACATCCTATTATTCATGTTAATAGTAAAATATTTAATATGTAAAAATAAATCTTTTAAAATTATTATATTTATTAATTAAAAATAATATATTTATTAGTTTAATGTGATAGTAAATTAAGAATTTTATTAAACTTTATTCATTATATGATCAATTTAATATTCTGAAATTTTTTATTAAACTATTAATTTGTTAATTTTATATTTCATTACTTATATGAAAATATAAAGAATTTTTAATATGTAAATAAAATAAATTAGTAATCTTTTTATATTTATATTTTATTAATAATTAATAATATACTAACTAATTTACATTATTGTAAATTGAATCTTTCATTATAAGTTTTATTATTATATGAAACAAATAAATACAGTATTATTTATTAATAAAATATGATAATAATAATTATTAACTAGTAATAATGAATATTAAATGTAATATTATTTAATATAAGTAATCACATGCAAATATAATAAACTAACAAAATTATAAATTTTTTATAGTTTTGAATAATAATAGAAATAATCAAATTATTGTTAATTCCTTATAGTATATCAGTTATGAATAAAAATTGAAAATTAGATTAACTTTTTATTAATATTATTATAAAGTTAAAAAATTAGAAGTATTCCCAATTCTCTGGAATTGAGATCACAAAGTGGTTATCGCGTAAGCACATGGACTGGGAACGGGACTGTAGATGAGTAGTTACCTACAAGCGTAAGTCTTTGCGAAGCAGGCAAATATAAATGAAGAATGGACACAATTCTTTGTAAAAGTTTCAAGAACTGTTGTACCTAGCGTCTTCCAAACACAATTCTGTGTCGTTAAGACAGGCGCAAAGACAGAGACTTGCGACTTCGTGCCAGTTTTATTTGAAGTATAATTTGAAGAATAAGCTTAGTGGGCCTTTTTGGGAGTGAATGATGGTTGCCCTGTGTTTCGTCCATGGGTTTAATCCCTTGGAAAATGGTATAGTTGGGAGGAAGTGTTAGGAGGAGGAACTTTTGCAAATATTTTTGACATCAGCTGAGTGATGAGCTGAGTAGACGTGGTTCTACCTGTTCTTTAATGTTCCTACTTTGGTTTCTTTTTCTTTTGGCTTAACGCATTATGAATTTGCTGTATAAGTAAGTTATGGGATTGTAATCCTTTAAAAGAGAATCTTGTGTACTTGATCCATGGCCAAAATCAAACGCGGAAGGCATCACTGTTACACAAGATTCTCTTTTAAAGGATTACAATCCCATAACTTATATATATATAATTTACAAACGATATTTATGTTAATTTATGTCCTAGAGTCATTTGTTAAGTTGCAGTTTTTGTAACATAATTATTTTAAAAGATCATTCTTTATCTTATGCATATTAGTTTAATTAAGTGATGTATAAGATAAAATTTATAAAATAAATGTAAATTGTATATAAGATTATGATGAGATCATAATTATAAGATTTATGTTACATTTATATATTATTCCTAAATTATTCACAATTATTATTCTATTAAGATTGAACATTATTAAAGTATAAAAAGAATAACATATGCTATATTTCTTCTTTATAAAGAACGCAGTTGATCTCATAGATTTAATAGTTTTATTTTTCAATTAATTAATTTTGATTTAATAGTGTCATTTTTAAACTAAACTTTTTTTATTGATAATAATAGTCTTCTTCGATCATATTTCAAAATTTTTATCTTATTCAATTTTTAATCGATTTTATGAGGATCTAATATCATTTAAACCAATTAAACTTTAAACATATTATCTTACTAGTTTAAATTCCAATCTAATTTTAAAACATTGTTAAAAACTAAGAACAAAGCTACAAATCCTAAGTTTATAGAAACAAACTTGACAGGGAATCATCATTAATCATTTATCCCTTTTGAATATTCAAACAGTCTTCATTCCTCTTCTGAATCTTCCCTAACTGATGCTATTTTAAAAACCAAATTCCTGAATGACCTGTCAAGTGTTTTATGCTCTTTCATCAAATTTTCTGTGCGAGAGAAATGACATATAGTGCACTATGGATCTATAGTTGTTCAATTTGCACATACTTTTAGGAACTACAGGTTTGTCTATTGTTTCCTATATCTTTCAAAAATATGTTCTTAATCCAGATATATAAGTATTGTATACTTTTTTTTTATATAGTTTTTAACATGTCACAAAAGTGATTTTTCTTGTGATTATTGAAGTTCTGGGTTGTGCAATTAGGAAGTTCCTAAAGTTATTTTCATTGTTTAGATTTCTATGATATTTGCTAGTATCTCTGTTGGTTGTGTTCGAAAGGTTATATGTGCTAAGTTTTACTATTTTTTTAACCTTGGTAGATTCCGTCCCACGAGAAAGGTTAACTAGTCCTAAATCTAAGGTCGGCCTAAATTACAATAATTTTAAACAATTAACTAATGCAGAAATTAAATCAATCAATAATTAAACATGAGAATTTAAAGTGCAGAAAAGTCACAAAATAGCAACTCACATAACAATCCGAAATCAACCTAGAAATAGTCAGGTGAGAGAAAGGGGGATTTAATTCGAAACTAAAGAAAATCTAACCAATTATGTAATTTTTGACTTAACGGACCTAGACGATCCTTGGGAGAATTACTCCCTCTCGAGTTATAATTCTTAACCCTAATTTAAATTATGGAATCGAGATCTCTCGATTCGCGATTGACTCAAAACCTAAATTAGTTCTAAGTTGTCTAGAAGCCTACTGAGAATCTATGCTCGATATCTTATTACACTACTCTATCGATTTGATTCAATTCTCTACCTATTGATTCACCTAACTCTCGTTAGCCCAAATCAATGATTTTTACCTAGCTCACCCTCTCAATTTATCACCAAACTTATCTTTGTGTCTCTCTTCCTTCGACTCCTTCCTCAATCTCTTGATCTCTCTCTAGGTTTTTCTCGAAATTGATGGAATGATGCTCTCTTGCACGACTCTCTATGCTCTTTGAAAACTCCTGGTGGCTATCACATCATGTTCTATTTATTCTGTGGAAGCTCTAAGTCAAAGTCGAAGTCGAAACAGTCGACAAAATCTCACGAAAATTGAGTTTTCTGTCAACTCGATGTAGGGCAGGATCCTGGCCCTGCCTGGCACGATCGTGGCCTGCTGTTTAACCTTTCTGTCAGGATCATGGCCCAATGTGAACAATCATGGCATGACTTGATGCTTTCTGTCACAATCGTGGCCTATGGCTTTGGACCAAAACTCCTCGAATCTTCGTTGTTCTTCCCAATTTACCCTGAAATACCAACAAAAGCATCACAGTACCTAAAAAATATAACATTTAAGCTCAAAGACTTAATCTAACCCATAAAAACACTCAAAATAATTTAATTAAAACCTAAATGCATCCTCAACACTCAAATTCATACTAAATACATAACAAATTAAACCCTAAAAAATATGTAATTACACAACTATCAACATCCCCACACTTATACGTTGCATTTGCTTATCCTTAAGCAAATAAAACAAAAACACATAGCAACACATAACACACAATGCAATAATGCGGTAATGGCTTTGACTACATGAAATGAAATAATCATTCAGTTATGCAAACCATTAACAAACTAAATATGTGTTTAAGGGCTTAAACTAAATATACAACTTAATCGAGACCCAAGTATTTAACTTATTTACCCTTTTCAATTATGCCCACACATTAATAAATTTTCGGTCCCTCAGACTTTGTAACTATTCCTAAGTACATTTGTCATGAAAATTTGAGCTTATTATAAGTCCGTAGTTTTTTTAGGACTTAGTGCCCATTTAGATGGGCTTATTTTAGTAGAGCTTTTGTCAGTAGAGCTTTTGTTAGTAGAGCTTTTCTGAGAAGAGCTTTTTTAAGAAGCCAGTTGACTGTTTGACTATCAATTAAAAAATAGCTTTTTTGAAGAGCTTCATATAGTAGACTATTTGGCAACATAAAAATAAAAAGCAATTTTATTAATTTTAACTATATTTTATTTTGTAATAAAAATTATTTATGAAAACAAATAATATTTAAAATATATTAAACAATATGCAAAGCACAATATATATTAGGTTTTGCATTTGATTTAAGGGCCACTTATCTCCCATACAATAACCTCGATCCCTCAAGCAGAACTAGACCTTCGAGTCCATCACTTTGTCGATTCTTCAGGATCTTGGAAATGGGACCTTTTTCACTCTTTCCTTCCTCAATCGATTTGTCTACACATAGCCAGAATTCTATCCCCTCAGCCCTCTTTTGGGCCTGATAAGCTCATATGGGGACCTTCGGACAATGGCAGTTCACAATAGCTTCAACTTATACCATGATCATAGATTTTCCTGAACCATATTCGGATGGATTATGGAAAGCCATCTAGCAATGGAAAGGTCCCCAATGGATCCGATCATTCCTTTGGCTCCTCACTCAAGATCAACTAAACAACGATTTCGCAAATAGCTTACTATCGAGATTGCCTGCCATATCTGTCACATGGATGAATCCTCACTTCATATCATCCGCGACTGCGTCACTACTCGCACATTGTGGAATTGTTTTCCCTTATAAATGGTCCCCCCCTCAAATTTTACACCTTAAACTCCCGTGACTGGCTAGACAGGAACCTTAACAACCACCATTTGATATATGGTTTTGACTGACCTATTATATTCGGGGTCGCTTGCTGGTTCCTATAGACCTGGAGAAACAAAACCATTTTTGAAGTCCACTCCTCTTAACCGGCATACCCTGCTCAGCACGTTCTTGAGTATGTACAACAGATTGATCAGGCTTCAGTTTGGCAAGGCCGCGCTACCATGGGATATAGAACTCGACTCAAACACCTCATCGGATGGACTAAACCCCCCTCCCATGGCTAGGTGAAACTGAATACGGACGGTGCTTGCAAAAGACCGTCCTTTTTAGCAACAGCAGGAGGTCTCATTCAAGACAGCACAGGTGTTTGGCTTGGAGGATTTGTCCATAATATTGGATACTGCTCTTCCATGTCCACGGAACACTAGGGAATCTCATCTGGCCTTAAGCTTACGTGGGATCTTGGGTACCATTGAATTGAACTTGAGGTAGACTTTCATGTGGTAGCCACTGTCCCATCCTCTAATACTACAAGGACAATGATGCACAGTCCCCTCATCATGGGGATCAATAAGATTCTCGCGCGGAACTGGGTTGTCAAGACCTGTCATATATATCGAGAGGGCAAGCGCTGTGCAGATTGGCTTGCAAATACATCGATCCATTTTAACCTTGGCATTTCCATTCTGAATACCACACATATAGGGTGCCTTCCATTCCTCTTAAAGGACATGGTTGGGATTTGTTTCCTGCGTAACATTATGTAACTTGTTTTATATTTCCTTTATAAAAAAATAATTCAACTACTATTAGGTCTTTCATGAATGGAATGGGTTTACATTTACTTTACAATTGTTTGACAAATTCACTTCCATCTTATAGGAAATTATTTAAAGTAGTAATGTTGAGCAAATCTAAGCATAAAGTCCATGTATATCAAATATACAATACACAAAAGTAGATAGGTACATTCATGCAGTTAATGCACTAGTTTCAAATTAATTCCCTTTTATGCATTGCCATTAGCTGTCGAAAAGTAAAATTGAATCACAACATGCGAGGATGTGAACACCAATACATGGTCTATCCCACATCGTACTAAGGTAAGTGGGCACACAGGTCTTACAGTTAAGTTCAATCACTTGGGAGCTACCAGGCTATAAACAAGTCAAGCCCTATCTTCAAGTTCACTCTAAAAGTCCACAAATTGAAGCTATCACCTGAAGACCTTCACTTAAAACATCCATTGTCAGGTTCTCAACCATCTTAGTACAAAAAATCATGTATTATAAAGAAGCAAGTCAAAACAGGTACTAATCCCATAATTCAAAGACAAGATTCCATCTTACAGCTACATATTTCAATAAACCAAACTACTATTCTCCTTTATACTAACCACAAACTTAAAACAACAAAAGTTCAACTCTTTCGATGCTTAAAGAATAAAGTTCACAATCAGAATAAATTATAAACCAAGCAGCGTCCATTACGCTATGGATGGTTAAACAATATGATGCTTGCTGAACAAAATTAATGCTAGATTTCTTGATTATTAGCCATAAGTTCATTCCTTTATTCTAAAATATTGATGACTTGACCTTTTAAGACCAATATACACCTTTCTTGTGGACAATTAAACAATGAACTAACACACAACCCTATTCCTATAAACAACAACAATATCATACAACAGTAACAAAGAAACAGACTTTGTAAAAGACTTACATAGGCCTTCTTGAATCCCGAAATTTGGTGCTTGTAAAGTTTAAGTTCCATTTCAAGAGAATGAAGCTGAGACTGAACAGGAGCAAAACATTGCTCTACCATCTGCTTCTGTCTTCCCCTAATTACCTCAGGTTTCCATACATTTAATGCCATAGAAGCTTGCCTAATAATTAATATCGACACTACAAAACATATCATCTCATAGTTAGTCTATCGATCAGTCGTAAACAATTGCTTAGTATCATTATGATTATAATCACCTGATCTTATGTAAATCAGACAATTCGGTGGTGATAGCCCTCATCTTTGAAGTCTCAAGATGTAATAGATTCTGAATTTCTACAGTTCTCCTCTGGCACTCCATGATCTGACTCTCCGCTCTAAGCACAACCCTCCTGTGAGTCGCCAAATTCCTCTCTTTCTTCTTCTCATACCTGATTTTGTAGGAAGATTTGGCTGATGCTGTAAAAGACTAGGTGAAGTCGGAGAAGAGAGGTGGGACCAGAGAGAGTCCTTAGAGGAAAGGCAGCGGAGACACCTACAGGAGATGGAGATGCAACAAAGATCTTTGTATGTGAATTTGGAATTTCAGATTCCAATTTCCAGAATTTGTCTCCATAGCTTATCTGGTATATACGTTCCTGTTTGCGTTATAAACGTAAACGAAGAAAAAAAATCGACTCAAAAAAGCTAAAATAAGAGACTTTTTTAAAAAGCTCCAAATTTGAGCTTCTTAAAAAGCTGTATTTTAGCTTCTAAAAAAGCCGTTTCTATTAAAAAAGTGCTTTTGGATTTTTTAGCCAAACACTCAGTTTTTGTTTAAAATAACTTTTGCGGTGAAAAAAAATACTTTTTTACCCTCTAAAAGTTGAACCAAACAGGCACTTAGTCTTTTACTCGAAGGCAAACATTTGTGATAAATGTCAATCCGGTTACTCAACTAAGTCATTTTATTAAACAGCTTGGTTGAAACTTCATTATAGCCTTTTTACATGAAGGCACACAATTGTGATGCGTGTCGATTCGGTTACTTAGCTACATCATTTTTTCAACTAGCTACTAGCTCTATTCATAACCCGAAGGTTAGTAGAATAGTGATTTACTAACAAAACATTTTTTTTATTACCTACCTTGTTGCTTTTGGCTATTTGTTTTCATGAAAAATGCTAGTTAAGCTACTTAACCTAAAAGACCTCAAATCATGAATGAATGTGACAATCTAGAGGGTGCTAAATTTACACTAAGTCTTAATTAGGCTGTATATTCATCCAAAGGCCCCCTAATTCACTAATTTTGCAGGCTACTAATCGTTCATAACCTACTAGACTATGTTTAAAATTAAATAAATTTCACTCAATCTAAGCTATTGACACATTCACAAATTTCACACAATGTAACCTGATACTATCATATATTATGCAAAATCACATTTAAAATAAAACACATAATCCCTCCCCACACTTGAACAACACATTGTCCTCAATGTGAGAAGGAAGCACACACAAACACATAAACGAAGGTTAAAGACAAAAATGAAAGTAAAAAAGAATAGATAGAATGAACAATACAAAAAATAAAAAATAAAAAATAAAAATAAAAATGAACATAAAGACAAAATAGAACTGAAGGCTAATTTGGGAAAGAAAAATTTAGGTTAGACAAAAATATCAAGGGGACGGAGGTGGTGACGGTGTCAGAGGTGTCAATTGAACACCTTGAGACTCAAAATTCTGATGGATCCGTCGGATATCTTGGCTCTATCGTCACTATATGCGCATCATCTCCACAAGTGTTCTGTTATTTTTGGATTTTGCTTCTAAAACCTTATTCCAGCCTTACTATTCCTCTTCTTCTTCTTCTGATTCCTCACTGGTAGATTCCTTTTATTAAGGCTGCACTGAACTTGAACTCTTTTGACCTACCTTGGTTCGTACATGTGTCTTCTCGTGGATCTCCTACAGACTCATATTTGTGGAATGGATGATCTTTGCCCGAAATAAATGATAATGGTTAAGGAAGTCAGGGAGGTGAACTGTTAACCCCCTTCCTTTCATACCAAAATGTTCTGCAATGGCAGGCCTTATGTATCCCATTCTAAGATGGTTGCGCTACTTGAGCGGAACTGCAGCAATGGCATTCAGCACATGCGTGGATGTGTAGATTGGAATACTGTGGTTCATGCACCACAGTATGAAAAGTTGCTTAGTAGAACACTTGTTGGTTTCTGACTTGTCAAAAACTAGCTGACACATAAATTTGTGCAGTAGCAAGTGTTCATGGGACCAGATATTATTTTTGTGTGCATTCTTTGCATAGAATTGCTCAATTCCAATCAACTCATACCAATATTAGGAGACACAGAAATCATCATGTTAATCAACGATGATGGATTTGGGGAATCCACACATCTCACACATAAGTTCCACATTTAGTTTATATGCTCGTCCTTGTAATCGAAACCACAATTCTTTGGTATTCTTAGGGTCAAAGGTCAAGGACGTGAAGAATTCTAATATAAGCTCTTAATACACAGGGAATTGGAACCGTATGAATCGGCTCTAGTGGATTATCTCAGCTAGGTTCTCTATCCGCTCATGTAGTTCTAGCCTATCTAATATGTCAACGTCAAAGTATCTAGGAGCTACAATTTTCCTAGAGCGAAGGGATCAGAAACAAATACCTTCCTCCTCGGTATAGATGGGGAATGGTGCTCCAAAGTTTGCCTCTCAGTTTCTTCTTCCCCGACCTATAACTTGTTGTCTTCTAAGGGGTTCCCATCAGGCCGATTATTTAATGGGTAGCATGTTTGAGGTAGGATGTGGAAGAATTTAGGAAGGTTAAAAATTTAGTGAGAGGTGAGAGTGTTTGATCAATTGAATTATAGAGAGATAAAATGAAAATGAAAGTGAAAGTGAAAAAGAAGTAAGAATTGAATATAAAGGTTATGAAAAGGTAAAATTTTCATTTAAAAAAATCACACCCTACGCTGTTTCTTCATAGTCGTAGGCCACGATCGTGGCATGCGGCATACCACCAAGAGCATTCTCAGTCACAGGCCACAGTCCTGGCTAGCGGCTGTCCTCTAGCAACAAAGTCCTTTATTTGCTCTTTTTCTAGTCTTTTCTCTTTCACTTTGTAATTCTTTTATAGCCTTTCTTCACTTTTCTCTTTATGTTTGTACAATCTTCTTGTGATTCTGAAATCATATTCCTTTTTCGCTTTTGTTCAACGGGAGAAAAATAAACCTAACTACGGAATTAAACTGTAACAAAATGAAATGAATAAACTAATTTTAATTTTTTCCATGGTTTGCCTTCTATGCAGCGCTTCTTTTTAAGTTAATAGCTCGACGCTCCTTTAAGCTCACGGTGGTTGGAATGACTAGTTTGATGGTAGCGTTGCCATTAGTTGCAGTGTCTGTACCTTGGCTACCATACTGCAATTACCACCATCCTTGTGATTTTCTTTGCCTCGCCTTCTCCTTCGAGAGCACTTATTTTGGGAAGCATTTGTAGGATCCTCGATGTCCTCCCATCCTCCTTGAGGTTCGGTTTCTATGACATACATTGGAGGTAAAGGAGTCTCATATTCTCTAATGGTCACCTTGAAGGTTATATGCTCCTTCCCTAGTTGTAGAGTTAGTTTGCCGCCATCCACATCATTAATTGAGAGCGTAGAGGTCTAGAATGGTTGCCCAAGAATCATCGAAATGTCCTCATCTTCGCTGATGTCCAAAACAAAGAAGTTCATGGGAAAGATAAACTTACCAACCTTTACTGGCATATCTTGATACTACAAGGGATGAAAAAACCCCCTAGGTCATCTTTCTTCGTAGCTATATTGGGGTTTGCTTCTAGTTGTTGTTCCTTAACCTTCTTCTTAACGAACTTTTGTAGTTTAAGCTTTGACTGTATTCGATCCGTCACTTCCTCAATCTTGTTATGCTTAATTTCCTTTAATTTTTCGCTTCCCTTTTTGCATATAGCTCTCGCTGCTATGCAATAGGGAATGGAAATACCCATCAAGTTACTTGAATTAACTCCATCCGGGCTCAATCGAAAGGTCTTTTTCAACTACTTGACCTTTTTCTTTATCTTCTACCTTTTCCTATACTTATGTGGTTTCTCCATCCTAAGTCTGAGTTATGACCATGATACGCTCCTTTGGGTTGGACTCGGTGTTGCTTGGAAAAGTTCTAACATTCTGAGTCAACATTGCTTCTGGAAGCTGCCCCACTTGGACTTCTAAATTATGTATAGACGAGGCATGATTCTTCATAACTTGATCGAATTTACTCTCGAGCCTCTTATGTGCCTCCTCTATACCTCTTATCTTGTCCAAAATCCTTTCCAAATTTAAATCCATCGAGCTTGTCTTATCCTGTTGAAAGCTCGATTGCTCTTAAGCTTTGAGCTGCCCTCCATTATTATTGTTCGACAAGGAAAAGTTGGGGTGATTCTTCCACCTAGGGTTGTATGTGTTGGAGTAGGGATTATTACCCCCTTCTCGTCCAAATTGTGCCCCCATGTAATTCACTTACTCCTGGTTATCCTCTCTCATCAGATAGGAGTCTACTGTATCATGGTCTACTTGACCACATAACTCACAGTTTGTGTTGGACCCCGATTTCTTCTTCAATATGTTTGGGATTAATTTTATTATTTTGTTGTGATTAGGCTTTAATTTTAAT
>JANIIA010048868.1:0-11459 GCA_027478495.1 Erythroxylum alaternifolium
AATTCTCTAAAAATTAGAGAATCACTATGGACCTCTCCAATTCAATTTTATCACTCACAATCTATTTTTCCAAAAAAAATCACTTATTCACACTTCTACCGGGATAATCGTCATGAACGAATGTACACTAAACTCACTATTCACAACTGCATGAGCATAAGGTGTGGTAATTTACCACACCTGGACTCGTTCTCTGGTCCGACCCGTTCTCTGGAAACGGGATGTTACATAAGTTGATTGAATATATTTAGGTTTCACTAATTTAAATCTAGGATGCATATATACGTAAAGATGGATTTATATGTCAGATTTAAAAGTGTAATGCAAATGTTTTTGGAGGATTGATACATATAGCATATTCTATATCATCTTTGTATTAATCCTTTAAATGATCAACCTAACTTACTTGGACATTTTAGCTTATTCAAAGTTTGGAAATTCTTTGATTTTCTTGAACGTTTTGTTTTATATGGAATATTTTAACTAGAATTAGGCAAAGTATTTTGATTAAGAATGTGTCATTTCCTAATACATTCTTATTTCTAACCTCAAGTATGCTTTTTGTCTGATGGATGAGCATATTCTTTCAGTTAAGAGTTTTAATCCGATACCGGAGGTAAAAATTGAGACTTTTATTTCAACACCAAGTGATGATTAAAGTTCAATTAGAACTTAAGTTACTCAACATAAAAGTGAAGTTTGGAATCACTTTAAGAAGTTATTATCAAAAGCTATTTTCAAGTGGTTCAAAAGGTGGAACATCTCATTTAAAGAGACATATGGAATCATGTACTAGAAGGAAGATGGTTTTAGGAGGTTAAAAATTTTTGACCCCTAACTTTATAAAAGGAAAGAATGAAATGATTGTAATAACTTTTGACAACCATAGATCAAGAATTTTGATGGCTAATATGATTATTAGAGATAAACAACCATTGTCTATGGTTGAAAGCAAAAGATTCAGGATATGTCTTAATTCACTCCAACTGACTTTCAAGGTTCCAAGTTGGAATACATTGAGGAATGATATTTTCAAAATTTGTGAGGACAAGAAGAGAGAAACATTAAGAGCATTTTCCAGTGTTCAAAGATGAATTGTCATAACAACATATACGTGGACAACCGATAACCAAAAGAAGGGTTACATGATGGTGATGACACATTATATTGATAATGATTAGAAGTTATGCAATAGACTTTTGAGGTAATTTATATTTTTAATATTGTTATCATTTACTTTTTCATTAATCATAATTTTATGAATTTATGATTCATATTGGTATGCTTTTTTATGATAGGTTCATTTATGTGCCAATACCTCATACAAGTGAAAAATTAGTAAACATGTTGAAAGATTGTTTGTTGAATTTAAACATCGATAACAAAGTATCCTGCCTTACAGTCAATAATTGTAGAACAAATGATGCTATGACTGACAAGTTGAAGGGTAAGATGCAGGTTAGGAGCTTATTAGCTAAAGGTAAGTTATTTCATATGTGTTGTTTTGGAAACGATAAAGGAAGCAATAGACTATATTCAAAATAGTGTTTTATATTGGAGTATAACTCCTAAAAGAGTTGAAACTTTTGAAGATGGTGCACAAATTTTATGCATTCCAAATTCAAACAAGTTGGTTTTGGATTATTCTACTAGATGGAACTCAACTTTTAAGTTTTTAGAGTTGGCAATCATATATGCTCAGCTATTTGTTAAGCTAGCTAAAAGGGATTCTCAGTATACGTGCGTACCATCAGAAGACAATGGGACTTGGCTAGAGAACTTTGTATGAAGTTGAAATTATTCAATAAGTGGATTGAATTATTCTTAGGAAAAAAAACCCAACTTTGCACTGTATCTTTAGCACTATGTTAAACATAAAGCATGTTTTATCATTGTGAATATTTGACTCCAATGTAGTTATTCGAAATATGGCAAAGTGGATGGTGGAAAAGTTTAATTCTGGTCTAAGGTTGGAGATATTATTGCAGTATTATATGCGTTGGACTCGAGATACAAGATGGACGAGATTGAATATATTCATAATGCAATGTACAGTGGTGAAGCTCAAGAGCATCTACATACTATAAAACAATTTTGGTATCAGTTGTTTAATAATTATAAAGTCAGAATGCAACAAACTTATGACAGAGATCTTAGTAGTGTTGCAAGCAGTTCAACTCCGATTTCAGTTTCAAGTTTGACCTTTTCTTCTAACCCATTATTGACAGTTTCTCTTTCAAATTATTTGAAAGAGAAATAGGTTAGGATTTCTTACAATGTGATGGAGTTAGATAACTATTTTTTGCAAATTATCTTCCTAAAACTAAAGGTGAGTCTTTCGATATATTGTCATGGTGGAAGATGTCTACACATAATTATCCGATCTTGCAAGTCATTGCACGAGACTTGTTAGCTATTCTATCATCCATCTTTGCTTTAGAGTCTGCATTTAGTACTAGTGGTCGGGTCATTACTCCTTATCATCGTCAACTTCATTATCGTACTGAGGAAGCCCTTATGTGTGCTCAAAGTTAGTTAAATAATGAAGATATTAATGGTAAATTCTTTTCTTTTAATATATTTATTTTATCTATCTTTATATTATCTTACCTAATATTGTGTTCTTTATTTTCTTACAGCCACGAGTATTAATGTGAAGGGGACTAGTGAAATTAATCGATCAATTGAAGGTTATTTTGATAAAATATATGAAGATGAAGGTATTTTTAATTTTCTTTTTATTTAATATTACATTACTAAATATTCTTTTTATTTTAATATTATATTACTAAATATAATATCTATATTGGATCCAAACTATTGACGATCTTATCAACAAGTACAATTAGTCAATTAGATGATGCTCTTTTAGTCTCCACTCTCTAGTCTGTCTAGCATGATTTTATCTTAATTTTGTAAATTGTATCACTTTTTGTAAAATGATTTAGATAATCATTCGTATACAGCAAAATTTTCTATAGCTAATGAATTTGGTTTTATCAATTCTCTCTTATAATAATTAATAAATTATTTAAGTAAATTTAAAATTCGTAAGTAATTGAATTGAAATTCTTAACTATAACTATTAACTTAATGATTTTTCATACAAATTTTTAATCAATTGAATTCAAATTCTTAATTAATCATACCAATAAATACATTCCATGATTTTAATTTTAAAATGTATTTTCTCATTAATGATATGCATATGTATATAACATCCTTCAATCTAAACCTGAATTAATGACTTTTAACACAAATTATGTTAATATTGAACTCATTATACCTAAAATATTACTTAAAACATTAAGAAGTTAGTCATGTTACGCTTTCATTTAATAACTTATAGTTTCATTTAAATGAAATATTAAGTGGTTTAAATAAAAAGATATAAATATTTTGTAATTTAATATTCGATAAAATTAATAATTTTATTATATCATAATTTTATGTTGTTATAATTTAATATTGTGACATAATATATATATATATATATAAAGAAAAAAGTTTAAAATTTTATAAATTTTATGAAATATGGTATGGTTATAACACTTTAAAGACGAGAAGGATTTAAAGTAAAACTTATATTAAAGTTTCGAGTAAAGAATTACTCTTAATAAACTTCTAATTAAAGTGACTTAGGAATGAAACTTCTAATATTAAAATTTAGAAAGGAGAAAACAATTGTGAATATAAATTTAGATTAATTTGAATATAATGATTTTAGAAAAAAGTTAAAGAACTATTTTCAAAAGTAATAAAAATAATAATTTATAAAAATATATCAAAAGTATTTATAAAATGCATTCTAGCTTTAATAAAATAATAGCTATTTTTAATATAATATATACTATATGTATTTGTTTTTATAACTCAATTACTTATATATTGTTTTGGAATTGATACATTAGGATTAATAAAGTGATTAATTCATTTTAAGATTAATATAAATTCATATATGCATAATGTATATATTGTGTAAATATGAAAAATAAAATAAAAAAGTTTAAATTCGTTAAGATTAATCATGTTATTAATTAAATTCTTTTAATATGTGTAACAAAAATATAAAATTTTACAATGATTATTTAATAATAGATATAATATCAAAACAACAATATTTATACAACTATACAAGTAAAAAAATTTATCAATAACTAAAGTACAACAACTATATCAATTAACAGTTTTGTAAATAATTTATAAAAGCATTAAAAGTTTAAAAATATTATATTATAAGCTTAATAAGCTTATTTTTCAAAAATCATATTAAAAATAATAATAATTTATTAAATACGTAAAAATAATATTTGAAATAATTTCATCATGCTTAGATAATAACTTTTTTACACTTACATTATAATTAATTGTTATTATAAAATTACAAAATTAAAATTAAATTCTCTTGTTTGTGGAAAATAATTATGATAACATTATCATTGCTACATATTTTTAATAAATATATATTAATTTATATTTTATATCTTTTATTTTAAATAAATATTTTTATATAATTTATAGATAATTTCATTTTACAGTTTACTATAAATAGTTACGCTATAATTTATAATTTATAAAATTTAAAAATACAAGTACAAACTTTTCAAAATTTTCTAAAATAAGCAGATAAAATTTTTTAAAAAATATATTAAGTGACCCCGTCACACATGAAGGGAAAGCTGCAAAGTTAACATAAAAATCTACCAAAGTAGTTGTCATCTAACTTTAAAAAAAGGAAGAAGAAGCAAAAATAATAAACTTTTGATGACCTAAAAATCCCAGGAAGCGTTGTAAAGTAGTTATGCAAATAAGATGAGAGGAGCTTCTGGGTAAGGAGGTGTCTGCCAAAAGGAAGCGTGTTGATTGAGATAGTGTAGATGGGAGGTCTCTACCTGTCCAATCTGTTGATTTTTGCTGATTAATTGTGTTAATCAGTTTGTATCTTTTCAAAGATAGCGAGCTTAGAGAAAATAGAAGACACAATGGAATGGTGGGTTGCGTGCCACCACGTCATCTTTTTGTTACCTGGTTTTGACTTTCCTTTTACTTATTTTGGTTTGCCGAAGACTAAAGAAGTTGGAGTACCACCGGCCATCATCACCACTGTCAGTTGATTGCTAAAAAGAATCTCTTTTGATTTACTGATGCAGGGCGGTGAAGGAGCAAGCACAGGGCAGTCAAGGCAAAGTGAGGGTGAAAAATGAAGTCGTTTTGTCGTTTTTATGGAAAAAGAAACCTGTTTTAAAAACTTTAACATGTAAAAGTTGTTATTTTGTGTAGAAACACAAAGAAAAAGGTCATGTATATTGATGGCTTTCTTTAAATTATGGTAAAAGATGAAATTTTTTGTATTGAATACGTTAGACAGTTTCAAGTTAAATGTCATTTATTTAAATTTTGTAAAAGTTAAATCAGAAACTTTTACAAAATTTTCAAGTCTAACATGAACATGTAAAATAATGTGATAGAAATATTATCATGCGACATTAAAAGATTCTTTTGTCCTTTTTTTTTTTTTCGTTATGGTCTTCATGTGATCAATATCTGCCACCGTCAGTTAATTTGCCCAACAAACTAATACCCTCGCCGGACAAACATCCAAAAGGTGGGAAGCAAGTTACTTGCCTGCCCATTTAATAAGCATCAATGCAAAGAGTGTCGAGTAAAGTGGTTGATTCAACCCTTATGGCAAATGAGACTCCAACTTCATCCAAACATTGAAGAAAATGTCCGAATGAAAATTTTATTATATTATAATTTAGAGGGTAAATAAAATATAAACATCGTGTGATTTAATTATACATTAGTGAATCAAGTGATTTCGTTCCAAAGACGAGAGTCTAATCGGTGACGGTGAGAATAGATTCATTTCGGGCTTTGGGAGTGATTCGTCTTTTCCTCTCGGAATCCTCTGTTGTAGTTGGAGTTGGACTCTCTCTACTTGTGAATCTAGGGGATTGCGCGACACCAAAGCTATATATAGCCTGTATGTAATCTGCCTTGATTGACTGCTCAGTAATTAATTTGTTTTTCAAAACAGGATTAATATTTTCTTCCAAAATGCTGTTGTTAAACAACCACACGCAGACGCGGTTGGAATCTGGACACCTCATCTTCTGCTGCGTATAAAACAGACACCACTCCACTAAATCCATAGCAGACAAAACAGCCCAGGGTTTCGGAGATAATGGCTTTAATGTCGATTTTGTCTCATGGGACATCCTTACTGCACCCTCCAAACCCAGTTCCCATCTCCCTCCATTCACCCCCATTGAAGCACACGACCCATCTCAATGTCCCTTTCTTCAGTCTCCGGGTGTTTCCACAACTCCTCAGACCATCCATTTTCAGGTGAGCTTCAACGGCTTGTTTTTGCGCTTTTATTGGTTTGATGAATAACTACAAGTATCAGCCATACGCGTATCGTGCACTGTACAACTTTGTACAATAGCTGGAGAATGTGTTATGGTTGTAGGATTCAAAAAGTTTCTTATACAATGGGACTAGATGGATTGTTTTGGTCAAAGGAGTTCTAAATTAATTATTTTGCAATAGTTACAAAACATTCCATATTTATAGTCTCTAATTTTATCTTTTAGCCTTTTGTGCCAGATTTCCTATTGCCAATGTTGGGTTTTCTTGGTCTAAGATAAATTTTAAATTCAATAAAGCAAAATGTAAATGGCTCTCATTCTTGTCTAATGCGAGTTTTTCTTCACTTGATGTCCACCTTCGTTGGCACCATCCTTTCTATCCTTATTGATGGATAGCATCCAGCATATCCAAACTCAAGGTGTAGAAGAAAATTTGACCGTTATCAACATGCCATCTTATTCATTTCTGTACCAGCACTTGTGGAACCCTTTTTTGTTCCCTGTAAGTTATAAAGCTATCCCATGTACTGTATGCAGGATAAGGAGTATTCGCCGAGAAGGTGCTGAAAATAATGAAGCAGCAAAAGATAATTTGGATAGCCGACATGATTCTGCTGATGAAACCATTGGAAATCTTAAAGATAGAGCTAGTTCTTTGGGGAGTCCATTTCTCCTCCTATTAGCAGGGGCTGTTGGGGTAGCTGCAATTCTTACAATCACATCTGCCAGTCTCAAATGGCCCTGCAATGGATCATCCTTTGGAGTTCAATGTCTTCCTGAAGGTTCACAATCTTCACTTATGTCCACGGCCCCTGTGGGTTTTAGTTTTAAGGCCTTTGGATACAGGATCATGCTTCCTGAATATGCTCCAGGGTATGCCTCTATTAGATCCGTTGCTTCTTTTACAGCTTCATGACTGCTGATCACATAAATTGTGACTCCAATCTCTTTGAACAAAAACTTCACTCACTTTGAGTTCAGTCAATTCCCTCAACCTGTTTTGGTGTTCCACATAATTTTTGCACTAGATAGTTGTTCTTTGCTCATTTTATTTGATGATATAATATTGTAATTTAGCTATTCTTTCCATCATGTGTTTCAGATGGATTTACTTTTGGTTGCTTATGGCTGCTGGTTGTGGGCTCTTCATCAGTGAGGAGGCTCTCAATGTCTGGGTCTGTCCTCTCTACTGGTACTCCGGTTTTGCTATCTCAAGCATTTGGTTATATGTTACTGCTTTGTATGAACAGTTTTAAGTTCGTCTGTATCTCAAGCATTTACTGTTTGATTTTATTATTAGGTTGGTATATCTCTATCACGTAAGCTGTCATTGGATGGGACATGGTCATCTTTTCTTGAATCTTTCACCAGAAATGGTGCACACGTTATCTCCACTGTGTTGTGGATATATTGGTTAGTGGCTAAGCATTTTTTTTCCTTTGGTGCTATAAGTTCTCTGTTAGATAATTTACTTCATGTTAGGGGAAAAAAAAAAACAGCTGTTATTTCAGCAGTGTCCCTCTAGTTACATCTATATAGAGAAAATTATAATTTTGAACTTAAAATTTATGAAATCTCAGAAAACCATGGGCAGCAGTTAAATTTGTGATGATTACCTTTCTGTCAGTTCCGCTAAGCTTTTGTTTTAAGTGAATATTTTCTTGTTTTTAATATGTATTAACAGCTAAAACAAGTGTTCTAAGGTAAGTCAAGAATGGTTATTCCTTTGTCCTACCTATATCTCTGCTGCTTTTAATTTTGAATTCTCACATTGAGAATTCCTTAAAACAGGGGAGTATGTATCAGTGACATGATACCTTTCTACCTGGGGAAACTTTTCAGGCAAAGTGGGGCATCTCAAGATGTTTGTTCAAAGGTTTGTTCTTTCTCATCTTGGTAAATGCGCACAATATAAATAAGCATATATGGAGATACATGAGACAGTCAATTCCTACTATGCCAAGTTTGGCGTTGTTCAGTTTGCCTATATTTTGCATTTAGGAAGGTTTGAAAATTTGTTTTCCTAATATTGGTCAAGTAACATCATCACTTGTACAGTTAGGCATTGGTGAAGAGAAGGTTGTAAGCATTACTCAAGCTGTGCAGAACTATGGGAATCTCATAGGCATTGGTGAGTTGTAAACTATTTTGCATATGTAGTAAGTTGGAAAACATCCTTATTCACTGATTTAAATGTAATTGAGATTAAGTAATATGACAATAATTACTAAACCAAATAATACCAATAGTTGGTGTCGGTAACTGTAGATCATGGCATGTGCAAATATATGCCAGAACATTCACTGAATGGTCTACACGATGCCACCTATGTGCTCAACTTACATGATTAGAGTGTTTAGTTTTTGAAGTTCTGCTATGTAATGATTCAACTACTCCAAACAGGAGTTACTGTACATTGGTTCTGCTGCATTAATATTTCTTAAAATTCCTCAATCTTACATCGCTCTACCTGCCCATTTAAACTGTTATTGCTCTAGTTCAAGAAGTGTGCCCTTTAGTAACGTGTTTGATCTTAAATTTTAACATGTTATTTTCTGATCTTAACTTTCTAGTTTTCTAGACTTTCCCTTTTTCCCCTTAAGTTTAACCGGTTCCTCTTCATCTGACAGCTATTTTCCATTGATCTGCAGTGGAGCGGTTTTCTCTTGGGGTGAGAAATCCCACAGCTTTTCTAGCAGGGACACTGGTTAGTGATTATTATTATGTACAAACTTTGAAAATGTGAAAATTGATTTGTCTCCTTTTATGTGGATAGTGATTCTCAAGTATGAAATGATGCAAGTTTCACTCAAGCAGTTTTCATTAACTTTTCTCATGTGATTGATGATATTGTTCATGATTATCTCCGCTTCATCTTTGCCAAATGAAATTTGGGTGACGCACATTTACTGACTGCTTCCTCGGATTTCTTGGTCATTTTGACATGTATTCTTAATGCAGGGTATATCTCCAGAGTGTTTCTTTGCTGGAGTTTGTTGTGGTGGCTTGATCACTCTTCCCCTTCAGGTGATTGTACATATCTTGCTGGGCTTCCACCCTTACATAGTGTGCATGCATGTCTTAATCTGCTTCTAAATGATTTGACCACAAAAACAGCAGAAGTCATTCACTCTTAAGAACCAGAAATGGCGAAAAACGCATGTACTGCAAAATTTCTTATGTTTTCCCAGAGCAAAGCATTCCCAAGCATGCTATCTCTAGGTTATTGATAAAAAGAAGGGGCAAGCAGTCTCCTTGACCCTTTTATTGCATGTCGCTGTACTAGAACACACATATTGCAAATAACTTCTCCAATGCTGCCTTTCTATTTCATTTGGTCCTAATACTGATAAAAAGTCCCTACAAACTTGATAGTTGGATAACTGATACAACCGTATTTGTTTCTGAACTCAGCTGGGGGTTGGATTTCTGTTGAGGGAGCGCCCTGTCTTTGCTCTTGCCACTGTTGCAACAGTTGTGGTAATGGAGTTCACTTTTTCATTTACTTATTAATTACAAGTGGTATTTAATTTGTTAAGTCATACAGGGAATGTGGACCGTGTTACCCTATGCTATGGCTGCTTCAACAGCATTGTTCCTCTATCTGCGTCACCACTATTCCACCTAGTTATACCCAAAAATAATTCTACTTAAGAGTTACAGAAGCATATAACGTACACTACTCCTAATTATTTCCTGGGTGGTTTTGCAATGTTTGTTTGAAGCCATCTAGAATTTTCTTTTAATGCCGTTGGAACTGATATTGTTACAAAATTTAGTTCTCAGGTACAAATTGTTGTTTGAGCAGTACTCTAGCTAGGATACTCTCTCCGTCACTGTTAATTGTACTTGGGCACATTAAGGTTAATTCATTGAATGGGTGAGAGCAATAGAGGCCTCTGGCCTTTGGATTATGTACAGTTGATTACAATCAAAATGTTTACTCCAGGAGTGACAAGTTAACTGTTTCCCAACAGACAAATAATCGTTTTATGAATATTTGTGGTTAGACGTTACTTTCCATTGTGTCTTGGTGTTCATAGAGCAACTGCATTTCAGTCAGGCATCCATGGTCGTCGTTTTTGTTGTGACACCAACTCCTCCTTCAGGTTGCCTTCGACTGAAATATCCATTATTATCCTCCACCCTAATATTTTCAACTTTAGATAAAAGTGTACTTATCGAATTTACTAATAGAGCAGCGAACATGCCCTTTCTTAGACGATTTATTAATTATCGAGTCTTACTCTTATTATTATTTATTTAGTTTTAAATTATCCTAATATTAATTTGTATTCTATTCAAACAAACAATTATCATCTGGGCAAAAGTTCCCTCTAATAACATCTTTGTGTTCATGATTAAGTTGTTTTATAAATTAGATTGTCAAAAATTTCTTGGTTATATTCTTTTGAGTTGCAGTCAAATTGATTAACCATATTTCTTTTAGGAATGCATTAGTAGAAAAAAAAACATGCGTAAATACCTTAATTAATTTACAAACATGTTTTCCCTCAACTAAAGCATATAAATTCATATATGGTTGCAAATTGTTATTAAATTAGTTTTACACATAATAAAAATATTTCTCAAGCATAAAACTCTTTCTTATTTAACTGAAATCAGTTCAAAGTAAAGAGATACTAAGTTTTCACTTATCTAGACGTCAAGAGATTTAAAAATATATACAACTTTCTAAAAAGCTCGATGAATGTGGGCCACAACACACTGTATTTAAAGCCAATGTTCTTCCCTGGAATATGGGTTTTAACACGCTTGTGTTCGTTACCGGAATTTTAACACCAGCTCTGACACACCCGTGTTTGAGATCAAGTCCTTGAACCTTATTTTCAACAACCAGCGTGAGCTATGTGTGAGATTGTATTTGATGTTCTCGCCAACTTCCTACGTGTAGGGATGTAAATATGTGTGAGAGGCCCATGACCCGGGCCGCCCGCGGGTCGTTTTGGCCCGAAATTTTAAAATAAAATTTTAAAAAAAAAATTTTAAAAATTGTTGTTTTATTTTTTAAAATTAATAAATTATAAACTTTTTAATTTTATTTTTCATATTTACAACATATGT
>JANIIA010048919.1:0-11455 GCA_027478495.1 Erythroxylum alaternifolium
ACACTTGAGAGAAATGAGTGAAACTGTGAGGAAGATTCATTTTGCATTTATACTTATCTTTGAGTGATGGTGCCATATGTTGAGTTTGCTTATGTACACTAATGAAAAGTAGTCATGATATGTGTAGTAGCTTCACATTTAAGTTGGCCATAATTTGAGGGATTGCATGCTTTGATCATTCCAAAAATGAACTAATGGAATTAATTGGTTATGTTTGATTTTATTTGAGGACAAGTAAAGATTTAGATATGGGTAAGTCGATAGTTACGCATTAGTGTGTGTTTTTCTAATTGTTTGACATGTGTTTCTTGAATAATAGGATATTATTATTGTGTTTTAGGATTTATTTTGTATGTTTTTGTTTAGTTTGATTTTCATGGTTATTTTTTTATGTTTGATATTGATTTAAAGTAAGAATTGATCATTTGATATAGGAATAAAGGGTGTCCACCTTTGTGATTGAGCTAGAGACTAAGAGAGGAGAAGAGAAGTGGAGGATTTTAAACATAAGAACCCACGATCATGGGATTCATGCCAATTCCCATAATCATGGGATGCCTAGCTCGAAGATACATGCAGGTTTAATTTATTTTTAGGTTTTTGTGACTATATAAAGACATAAAACCCTATGGACGACGGGAGGATCAGTGCAAACTTGCCTTTTTGAGTAAAAAAAATAGGTTTAGAGTCTTAAGAGAGGTAGAGAATCAAGGTTTTTCATTCACAATTTGGCAAAGAGCAGATCAACGCCAAATTTTCAAATTCAGGCAAAAGAGAGAAGGAGTTTGATTCATTTAGTTTTCTTTCATTTTTTCTCTTCTAACATTTGAATGATGGATTATTTGTTTATTGGGAGATGTTAATTACATCATGAGTGGCTAATTTATTTGTAGAGATTACTTTTAAACTTCTTGTTGAACTCCTATTTTATTGATTTGAATGAATAATGTTTTTGATAAATGACGTACTTATACCTTACAATATATTGAGAGATTGAGTTGGGTATTTGTGCAGGTTTTTACAATGAGAATTGGCACTCTATAGGCCTACATTCATCAAGTTAATTGATTAGTTAGAGAGAGATCTTGGCTAATTAGTTGATCACCCATAGGATAACTCAATAGTGACTTGAATTGGTGGATTGATTTTGTAGATTGAGATATTACTTAATCATCTCCATTTAATTTGGCTAGGGGCAATTAATTACACCTTTAGAGAGGGCAGTTAATACGTTAGGACATCTTAGTTGAAGCGCAATTCAATTAACAAAATAGGAGGGAGATAAAATAGGAAAAAGGTGATCTCTGATTGTTAAAATCTTGAATTCCAGGTTTCTGCATTTTTGCATTATTAATTGTGCATTGTTAGTTGTCTAATTTAATTTAATTTTCTAGTTTATTTCATTAAAAATTTTCATTCTTAAACAAAGATCAATTTGAATTAAGTGGTGCCTAAGCACAATCATTGTAGGATCGACATCTATTTTTTATTACAAGTCACGACCCGTATACTTACAATTTTGAGCATAAAAATAGTTTATTTTGTAATCAACAGTTTCATGTTACTTGATGGAAATACATCTCACCTGATGTTTGTATACATTATAACCTTGAAAAGTCCTTTGATCTATGATTTTGCATGTGAATTTTAGTGGTGGAGAAATTAAATAATTTACAAAGTTGTGGAATGATATGATTATGAATGGTGTTGAGTATACCCATGAACATATTTTGTTTAAACACATTTTTGAAGTCTACCATTAGATTGCTCAGTTTTTAAAGATATTGAATGTTGATTGATCATGAGTAAAAGCTTGGAATGTTAAGTTCTTGCTATGTTTTTAAAATTCATTTATCTTTGCTTATGATTATATATTCTTGGAACATATGGTAATTAAATAAATGTTTTTGGGTCTATGACCTTAATTTTGATGTTTTGTCTGAGGATAGCCAAAAGCTATGTGTGGGGGAAACTAATGGGTCCTTAATTGATTGTATAATTATTTCATAACACTTAGTGATTAATGACACGAAATTGATTAAGATGCTCACTGTGACTTATATGTGATTTTAGGCACAATTCGAAAGTAAAGAAGTTAGAGTAAGTCAAAAGCATAATATTTGGGCCATTTTTCGAAGATTAATACTCACTTGTCTTCATAGAGTAAGAAGAAGAAAATTAAAAGACAAGAAGAAAATAAAAAAACACAAAACACAAAGAAGTAGAAAATCTACACTGTGTATGCCATGCAAGTAACTTGTATCTCATGCAAGCAAAATGGAAGTAAATTGAGACAAAAATGACAAAACAAGATGAGAAAAGTGCAGCAAATGGCCAGAAGACAAAATGCAAGGCATCCAGCAATCTATGACTAAAACAACATTGCTGGATAGGAAACAGATGAAGGCAACTAGAAGGAAGCAGTCTATGACCAAAACAACACAATGCAGACGTAAGGGACAAAGGAGCAAAATGGCAGCACAACTAAGAGCAAAACATGCCAGCAACTGGGACGAAGGAACTACGATGTAGCAGCAAAATGCAAAGTCGAAGGAACAGATGGGAAGCACACCAAATCGCAATGCAGGAGGTGGTGTGTAGGCTCTAATAATGGTTAATAGTAAAATGGAACAAGAATTAAAGAGATAAATAGAACAATAGCATAGAAGAGACGGGGGAGATAGTTTTGCATTAGTGTGTGTTTTTCTAAGTATTTGACATATGTTTCTTACATAATTGGTTATTATTGTTATGTTTTAGGATTTATTTTATAAGTTTCTGTGTAGTTTGATTTTCATGGTTATTCTATTATATTTAATGTTGATTTAGGGTAAGAATTGATCATTTTGATGTAGGAATGGAGGGTAGCCACCTTTGCGATTAAGCTAGAGACCAAGAGAGGAGAAGAGAAGAGGAGTTGCAAGGCTAACAATTCAAGCTAATAATTTCGAGATCAAGCTAGCACTCGTCAACATAGTTCAAAGTAGTGTACAATTTTATGGGCTGTTCAATGAAGATCCCAACACCCATACTGTTTTCATATTGCCAAGGTTTCGGTTTTAATGAAAAGAAGTGCTATTTTTTTTTCAAAGTGACAAAATTCGGTTTTATGAAAATACCATTACACATTTTTACCGAATGGGCTGGGTCATGTAGATGAAGAGTTTAAATTGGAAAATCTAAGTCTAACAAATTTTTTTTGGGCCTAAAAGCCTTGTAATTTTATTTATGTTCTAGGATGGACAATCAAATGTGGCTTATTAGTTCATGAGATGAATGGATAAACGGATGTAAATAGTATGGGATATTATGTGATTGTATGCCATTTAGAAAATTGCCAACCCTGGGCTTTGCCATGCAATCATTATGTATGAGATATATAATGAAATAATATGGGATGGATGATTTATTTCATCTAGAAAAGATGGTATTTATTAAAAACTTAAAGACAAAAAAGGATTGAGTGGGAGAGGATGCTCATAAGAGAGTCCAAGGTCTCCATACGATGGCCCATTTGGATGTGGTGAAGTGTTACTCCCCACCAGAGGATATGAATCCTAGATCTTGCATGATTTGGGTCTCCTAAAGTATAAGTCTACTCATGTAAGGCCCTAAAATATACCCTAGATGAAATGTTACATATTTATGACAATACACGTATGATTGGCTTATTCCCCCAAAATATACCCTAGATGAAATGTTACATATTTATAATAATACAAATATGATTGGCTTCTTCTTTGTAGTTAGAATTCAAAATTAAACATGTGAGGGAATTCTAAACTTGATAATATGTATTAATACAAGTGTTATGAGATTTGAATTGGCATGAATACATGTTAAGATGGTGAGAATTGAATGATGGAAAAATGATGGTTACATGCTAATTCTGGTTTAACTATTGAACAAACTTCGGTAGTTCAGCTATATCTTGACTTGTAGATGATTTTAAATTCTGATGAAATAAGATACATTTATCTAAAACTTTCATGAAGGAACCTAAATCTGCTTCTACCTCTAATATTTTTTAATTCTAGTTTGAAGTTTAGTTCTGGCTACTGTCCTTATTTTCAAATAGTTTATGGTTTTTGTGGTATAAGTCCCTATATGATTAACCAAATTGTATGAAATTTATGTCATTAGAAAATTAAGACATAGGGTAATGAAAATAATTGATAAGTTCATAGCCAATTGTGGGAATTAAAGGAAGAAGAAGGATCAATATTCAATTTTCCTAAAGTCCACCCATGGATAATAAGTTTAAAGAGTGTGTGTCTAATGGAATGGTAACACATGGTCCAATAGCATTATAAAACATGGTCCAATAGAATTGTAACACATGGTCCAAAAACCTTGCAACACATGGTCCAATAGAATTGTAACATATGGTCTACTAAGATTGTGACATATGGACCAATGAGATTGAAATACGAGTCTAAGACTAGAAAGTTCATGAAAAGGCATATAGAGAAGGGAGATGCATGAAAATTTGATGGCTTAAATTCATGTTTTTCTCCTTTCCATTTCACCTTCTTCATCCCACCATTTTTCACTTGGTGATTTAAGCAAAACCAAAGAGAAAGGGAAGGAAAAGCATAAGAAGAACTATTTTGTTAATTTTAAGGTTTGGGATTTCACTTAGTTGATTTATGTGTTTTTGTATGATTGAATGATATAAAGATTCATTTGTATGTGGAACTGTTGCTGGGATGTTGCTTTGTTGTTATTTTGGTGTTATCGTGGAAAGAATTGGCTGAAGATGGCAAGAGAACATTATGTAGTGGAATTATGTCTAGGGTTTGTTTGAGTCAATCATATTGTTTGAGTCATAACTCAGTCTAAAGACCCCAAAATTGTGTGATTTTAGTTGTATATGAAACCTAATACATACTAGAAGAAACTTTGAGTTAATTCAGGCTCTATGACCTTGTAAATTGAGATCGAAAAAGGTGACCTGATTCTGTCCATGTTTTGGACCAGCTTGTGATGTTTTGCTTATATCTCATGATTTAGAAGCCCAAACGGTCTAATTATTAGTGCTATCAAAACTTAAGACATAGAGGAACAATTGTTTAAAAGAACTTATTGCCCAAAAACCTTAGTTTCGGGTCCCTTATCCCACAATTGTGGGAAATGGTTAGGAAGGTGAAAAAAAGAGATTTTTGTGCAATTGATGAATGTATAAGGTTAATTAAGTAATGTTTAGATTAATTATGCTTGATTAGTTGAGATGAGAATGTAAAGGATGTATGGTGTACAATGTTAAATTGCTTAGTTGTCCGAAGAGTTTGATAGCTGGTATTATGTTGGAAGTACTTTCTATTTGTGTGACGATACCTAATTGGTGATGACTCAATACCTCTACTCATGCATTATTGCACATGCTTGTAATAGTATGACATGTTAGTTTGTTTGAAAATCAGTGATTATGTCAACTTGAAAAAAATGGAATAAAGTGGTATGTGTTGCAATGTGTTCCTCTTATAAGAATTCTAAAATGAACTTATTTTGTTTAAAACTATTAACTCCTAGTCGTGGGTAAATAGGCATGCCTAGAAGGGTCTGCAACTGCTCCTGTGACACTTTGCTGTCTTTTGTTACTAACACTTTAGTGTCTCTTGCTATTGACACTTTGGTATCTCCTGTTATTGAGACATAAATCTCTCCTGTTTTATGATACCGAATGGTATCTCTTATATTAGTCTCGTTGCCCACTTCTGCGTAAAGGATTAACAGACTAACTTCTTTTGTATTCTGTTATATGCTCAGTTCTGATATAAATAAGCTTTGATCTGAAACATCTGAGCTTTATTATGAAATAAGTAAATTTTGTTTTGTTTCAGACAAGTTTTGTTCTAATATTAATATTCAATTTTGAAATTGGTGAGTTTTACACTGAAGAAAATGTGTGACCTGTTTTGATGTGTTCTATTTTGTTATATGATTCATGATATTTTGGTTCGGTTTGGGAATGGATAAGTAAACACTGTTTATTATCTGATGTGATTTTGAATATGTGAATGTTTGGATGATTGTTTGAAACAGTTGTCAACTTATATCCTATTTAGTTTATTTCCCACTAAGCTTTATGCTTAGCACAGTGGTTTTGCCTCGTGTAAAGTTGAGATAGGAGGGTTTGAAGACTGGGACAATAATAACCACAGTGGTCAAAGAAAATTGTGTTTTGTTCTAGAAATGTTTAGTTTGTTTTGAGTTGTTTTTCACTGTGATGAGATATGTTGCATTTTTCTTTTTTGTTAATGGTTTGTAAAAACCTTAATACAGTTTGGATTTGGATTTAATGTTTGTATGTAATAAGTTACATGTGTGTTATATTTTACATATGACCCAACCAATGATGAAAATGAAATGTATGCTTCTTGAGTTTCTAGAAATGCTTTAGTATGTATTGGATTACTTTGGTTCTATTTTGTGTAGCATCTACATATTCTCCCAGGGGATATGTAAGTGTTACAGTTTGTCTTTGATGAAATAACATGTCTCATCTCTCTCCTTCGACCCTCCCTCTCTATCACTCTCACTCGCGTCTCTCTCACTTAGACACTCACCAGTCACCATTCACCCAATCACCCTCCCTCTTCGTCACCCTCACCGTGTCAGTGTCGCACAGCATCTCTCTATCTGTCTAACCACCAGTTGGTTATGATTTGAGTATTTGACTGAGATGGACCAGTGGTTCTGGTTGTGATTAAAATAATTGAACAATGAACATGTATGCAGTGTGCACGTTAAGTGTTTGATGAAATTTTTGAGGGTGTAGAATTAGACTAGGTAAGAGTGTAGAATTAGACTAGGTAAAATCTAAAAATAGTATTGAGACCCCAATCTCTAAGAGAGCATGAAGGCTCTAATTTAAGAGCAACTTTTTTTCCAACAAAAATTTATAGGATTATGAATTGCAGATTTAGGAGAGAAATATACCTATAAACTCAAAAAGCCACAGATTTAGGTGAGAAAGAATTCTCATGTTTCAAAACAAAAAGGCTGAACTCAACTTTTAGAAAAAACCCTCAGGCACATTTGTCATAAGATCATGAGATAAATACGTATGTCTTAACATTGGTCTCCAACCGTTTTCAAGTCTCCTTCTTCTTCAGACTCTTGCTAACAATACAATTTTTTTTAATTCTTAATATTATCCTCCTATCATTTGTGGTTTCCTATTTCTTCAAATTCTTATAACCTCTACAACTCCTTTCAATTCTTAATCCTAATCTCCAATTTCAATTCAGTCCCCTTAGTGTTAGGCTATATATTACTGTGGCAATCAATTTTCATATCAGCTTTGGCATTGTTGATTTCAAATTGAGAAAAAACTTTGGTAAGTCTGCAATTTCTCACCCGTGAAGAACATCACTTCTTTCATGCATTGTTTAGACATAGTGGGGTTTTACTAACTTTTGATTTAATTATTTTAATACCAGTTTATAACAACCTTTAAGCCAAATTCCATACAATCATTGTCAGAGTAACACCCCCAACAGAAATTCCAGGTAAATTGTATGATTAACTAAACTTGAAAGTGAAATATTTTCTAAATTTATATTACTATTCATTTATATTTTTAGGTCTAAAGTTATTTGAGAATGTGTCTTTTAGTTATAGAACCAGGAGTAGAAATTATTCTTTGGCACTTTTAAAGCACTTAAAATTTCATCTTCTGAAGTTCTGCCATGATTTAGCCATTGATGTCCACTTACTAGCTTTATACGATGAAGTAAAAAACAATTACTTATTTTTTTTAGTTGTTTTTAGGCTACAACTCCATTAAAAAGGATTAAAAGTAATGTGATTTCTTCATACTCTATTTCACTAAAAAGGAAGAGCTAATTCTACAAACAAATATATATATATACATTGAGGCAACTTTATATACTTTTATTTGAACTTCTAGGTTGCTGCCGCCCAAGTTCTACTTGTTGAATTCTACTCTTCATTTAATAACTTCAATAATTTTATGTTATTGATGGCTATCTTTAAATGTGGATAGTGTTGATTACTTTAATATCCATTTCAGCCCTCTTTATTGCATTTAAATACAAATTTCTAATGGTTATTAATTATAATTTACATTTTATTTTCTCACTAGAAGATTTATATTGATTCGTTATAAGAAATGCTAAAATTTAGAAGAATATCTTTCCACACACAACTCTCTTCACAAGAGAGTCTTGTAGCCATGTTTATCTACAATCTACAGACATTGTAAAGAAAATTAATAAATAGTATGTTTATAACAAACCAACATAACATCTATAAAATAACTTACAAGTCCTATCAAGGTGGAGATATGCTGAATCAAATGTATATCCAACTGTTATATGGCCTTTTGAATTTCACATCTGTACTAGAGGAACATGTATAATTATAGCAGGATAAACTTGCCTCTAACATGCATACAAACTATGCAAATCTTCTTCCGACAAATAAAAGATTTGCCTTCCCTCCCACAGAAGAAATCATAGCAAGCAACATAGAAACAGAACATAAACAAAAGCACTGTTATTTCCAGTGAAATCAAAGTTCCAGGTTATGATCTTTTTCTCTCGTATGATTTCATGTATTGAATTTTTCTTTAGTTGTTATATTTTATGAATGTTTTTATTATTTTTCTAATATATCTTATTAGTTTCTTGATCGAGATAATCAATTGCTAGATTAAATATTGAACACGTAACTGTTTAATTCCTTTAATTTTTGTTTTCTAATATACTACCCTCATAGTGGTTGCTTGGTTGGTTGGTTATCAAAACTTAAATCTAGTAGTTTCATGGTTGGTTTGTTAGATGGATTAACATATTCCTTCAATTGAGAGTTCTCATCCAATACCGAAGGTAGAAGTGGAAACTTTTATTCTGACACCAAGTGACGATAGAATTTCAAATAGAAGTTAAGTTAGTCAACAGAAAAGTGATGTTCGGAATCATTTTAAGAAGACTACATCGATCGACAGAATTGAAAAAGCATAATGCAATTATTGTCATAAGTTGTACTCAACTAGTTCGAAAGATGAAATGTCTCATTTAAAGAGACATACGGAATCATGTACTAGAAGGAAGATGGTGACATACAGAATCATGTACTAGAAGGAAGATAGTTTTAGGAGGTCAAACTTTTTGGACCCTAACCTTTGAAAGGAAAGAATGAAATCACCGTAACAACTTTTGACAATAATAGATCAAGAGTTTTGATGGCTAATATGGTTATTAGAGATGAACAACCATTGGCGTTGGTTGAAGTAAGAGATTCAGGATATTTCTCAATTCGCTCCAACCGAATTTCAAGGTTCCAAGTCAAAATACGTTAAGAAGTGATATTTTCAAAATTTATGAGGAGAAGAAGAGAGAAACATTAAGAGTATTGTCAAGTATTCAAGGACGAATTGCCATAACAATGGACATGTGGACAGCTAATAACCAACATAAGGGTTACATGGCGGTGACGATACATTATATTAATGATGATTGGAAGTTATGCAATAGACTTTTGAGGTAATTTATATTCTTTAATATTATTATCATTTACCTTTTTTATTATTTTACGAATTTATAATTTATATTGTTATACTCTTTCATGATATGTTCATTTATATGCCGACACCACATACAAGTGAAAAATTGGCAAACGTCTTGAAAAACTGTTTGATGAGTTTGAACATTGACAACAAAATTTCTTCCATCACATTCGATAATTGTAGCACAAATGATGTTATGATTGAGAAGTTGAAGGGTAAGATGCAGGTTGGGAACTTATTGACTGGAGGGAAGTTATTTCATATGCATTGTTTTGTGCATATTTTTAACTTGATTGTGAAGGTTGGGTTGGAGATGATAAAGGAAGCAATAGAGTGTATTCGAAGTAGTGTTTTATATTTGAGTGCAACCCCTAAAAAAATTGAAACTTTTGAAGATGTTGCACAAATTTTATGTATTCCCTGCACAAAGAAGTTAGTTTTGGATTATCCTACCAGATGGAACTCAACCTTTAAGATGTTGGAGTTGACAATCTTATATTCTCGGCTATTTACTAGATTAGCCGAAAAGGATCCTCAGTATACCTGTGTACCATCAAAGGACCAATGGGACTTCACTAAAGAACTTTGTATGAAGTTGACATTATTCAATAGTTGAACTAAATTGTTTTCAGGAACAAAATATCCAACTTTGCACTGTATATTTAGCATTATGTCCAACATAACACATGTTTTAGGATTGTGGATGTTTGACTCTAATGAAGTGATTCGGATGATGGTGGAGTAGATGACGGAGAAGTTTAATTCTTATTGTTCTAAGGTTGGATATATTGTTGCAATATTATATGTGTTGGATCCGAGATATAAGATGGATGGGTTGAATATATTTATAATGTATTGTGCAGTGGTGAAGCTCAAGAGCATCTACATACCATGAAACAATATGGTATCAATCATTTCATGATTATGAAGCTAGAATGCAACAAACTCATGATCAGTATGCAGATAGTTCAACTTATACTTCAGTTTCAAGTTTGACCTTTTCTTCCAACCTATTATTGACAGATTCTCTTTCAAATTTTTTAAAAAAGAAAAGGGCTAGGATATCTTATAATATGATGGAGTTCGATAAATATATTTTCTGAGAAGTGTGTTCCTGAAACTAAAGGTGAGTTGTTCGATATACTGTTATGGTGGAAGACGTCTGGACATAATTATCCGATCATGCAAGCCATTGCATGGGACTTGTTAACTATTCCATCATAGACTGTTGTTTCAGAGTCTGCATTTAGTACTAATGGTCGGGTTATTACTTCTCATCATGGTTGACTTCATTATCACACTGTGGATGCTCTTATGTGTACTCAAAGTTGATTAAATAATGAAGATATTGATGGTAAAATTTTTTCTTTTTAATATATTTATTTTATTTACCTTTACATTATCTTACTTAATGTTGTGTTTTCTATTTTCCTACAGCCACAGGTATTAATGTAGAGGGGATTAGGAAATTAATCGACCAACGGAAAGTTATTTTCATTAAATATATGAAGATGGAGGTATTTTTAATTTTCTTTTTATATAATATTACATTATTAAATATTTTTTAATATTATATTACTAAATATAATATTTGTACATACAGATGATTTTACCCAAATAGTTGATGACCTTACCAACAAGTACAATTAATCAATTAGAATCAGATAATGTTCTTTTAGTCTCCAGTCCACTCTCCAATCTATCCAGCGACTGATTTTTTATTGTATCTTTTGTTTGCAAAATGATTTAGATAATCATTTGTTTACAAAAAATTATCTATGAAACATGAATTTGATTTTATCAATTCTCTCTTATAATAGTTGATAAATAATTTAAGTAAATTAAAATTTGTAATTAATGTAATTGAAAATTTTAACTATAACTATTAACTTAATAACTTTTCATACAAAATTCTAATTA
>JANIIA010048978.1:0-11450 GCA_027478495.1 Erythroxylum alaternifolium
GATATGCTTCTGTAATTTAGCCATAACTTGTTCTGTAGTTATCCAAATGAGATGGTTTTTGATTTGGATTAAATTAGAGATATATGGATACATTTATCATGCAGATATGGAATTCAAATTCTATTTTTAAGAGTTTTCAATTTTGACTTGATTTTTAGTACTGGGTGTAGGGAAAAAATGCAGAAAAAACTGGATACATATTGGTCTTTTGTTCTATTTTCTTGATGAATAAATGTGGATCTCTTTAGGTTTTTTTGTAATGATTTAAAATTATTCTAAAGTTAAAGAAATGGATTAATGTGGCGCCTTGAAATTTTAAGGATCAAGGTGATAGTTAGAAGTGGAATAAAAGCGGAAATAAAGTTGAATATATGCAAAAAATTGATGATGAATGCATATATATGTGTATGTTCTGTTATTAGTGTTTATGATCAAGCATGGGCTATAAATTGTTTATGGATTATATTGAGTTGAAATGGAGTTTGAATAATCGATAAATGATGAGCATTGAACTAGAAATGATAGATTAAGCATGAGGAATTGAATGTTGTAAGTAAAGTGTTAAAAATAATTGATCTGAAACTTCCATGAGTTTTTTGTACTGGTATAGAAGGCTTTTGACAAAGTTGTCTTAATAGAAGTTATAGATATTTCTTTAAGCTTTCCATTGATATAAAGTTTGTAAATTTTAGAGTTCTGGATCAAAAGTTGTGGAGGTTTGAGGATGAGATATCGGTGGAGAAGCTGAGGTAAAGTATGGTGACTTTGCTGGTTTGACCAAAGGAGTTGACTCACCCTGAACAGCTTTCCTTCTTTTGACAATAACTGAATTAAATCAAACGTTAATACAGAATTCATGTACAATATATGAGATACACAAAAAGGGGGCGTTGAGTTGTGTATTCTTTTCGTGAATACAAAATCTTTAATATATCTTGTTAAGAACTTTTCCAGCTGTTAAAAGAATACCACAAAAGTTATACAAAGTTAGTTACGTAGTTAAATTGCAAATAACTTCTATATACTTGTCTAAAAACAAAACAGAATAAAGTGAAAGGTTAGAAGATAGATGCTGCAATTTTTATACTAGTTCACCCTAAACCATGGGCTACATCCAGTCCTTAAAGCTCGTCTGAGATTTCACTATACTTCGATAATTTTACAAGTATTCTTTCGTCCCTTCCAGAGCCTCTTTAGGTCTCTTATACAAAGTATTCTTTCTGCTATCTTAGCCTCTCCAGGTTCTTAGCCTTTTTTTCTCTCACTAGAAAGATATTATGAGCTTTTTGTTACAGTAGAGTTTGCTCTCTAGTATCGCACTTTTGAATACAAAATTTTTCTTTGTAAGTAAACACTTGAAAGCTCAAAAGAATTGTTCAATCTTTGACTACGACTAGTATATATAGCCTAAGTCTCCAACTACTTCTTGATTCTTGATAACTGCTTCTTGATTCTTGTAGAACCCGTTATTCAGTTGAGTTCTGTAACTAACTCCAACTAACTAACTATCTGACGTACTAGCGTATCTTCATCTTTGTATCGTATGTGTTTTCCTCTTCTTCTGTGTTTTTCACTTCTTCTGTGTTTGCACTTCTTCTGTGTTTTCCGCTTCTTCTGTGTTTTGCGATTTTTCTATGTTTTTTACTTCTTTTGTGTTTTCCACTTCTTCTGTGCTTTCATTTCTTCTGTGTTTTCCTATACACTTAACACACTTTTCAAAATAGTTCATTTATTTCTAATATTATTATTATTTGATTGTCACCAAAATTAATAATCGTGAAGTCGTCTTGACTTAACATTTCTTCACCGAACTGCACTTCTCTTCTTCTTCTTTCAAGTTTTTTTTCCAGAATTTCTCATTCTCACCTTATTCGACCAACACATAAATCATTTATACTACTTTCCTTTCGGTTTAACTCAACATAAATAAATCAAACTCCAAGATTCATCTTAAACATAAAAAATCCATATATCCTTCACGCAAATTCTTTTTTTTCTGTATTTATGTTTCTTCATGTTTGTTTTGTAATATCTAACAACAACCTCATTTCATCATAAACTTCTCATTTTATCATTTCTATACCACGACCTCACCCAACTCATTTTCCTTATATTCAAACTCACTTTAAATCATTTCAAAAATACTCTCAAATATTCCCACATATCAACAGGAAACAAAATAGAGCATATATATTCATTTCTACAATTATTTCCAGTTACTCCATTTATCATAACCAATTCAATCAAATTCAAACATCATCAAAAATCACTTACTTGATTCAGCTATCCTTCCCAGCAGTAAGAGTGAATCAATGACACCCAATATGAATGACAATTCGATATTCGGTGATGGATAAGGAACAAAGAAAGAGTTCTCCGTTGAATGCTTTCAGTGAAGAACAAAAGCTATAGTATCTCTTCCTAACCAAAACATGATCTACGTGTGCTCCATAATTCATAGCCATATGTCACCATGCATGTAAGTCACATGTCACCATACATGTAAGCCATTTGTCATAATCAGTCCACATGTCACACTATAATTGGTCCATTCATCAATATTTTTTAGTCTAAAATACACCAAATTTTTAGAAATTTCCTAAAATTCACCAAAAATTCCAAAATAATAATAATAGTCTCCAAATAAAATTTTAACGCAATTAATTCACAATCAACATTTTAATTACATTTTTAACAATTAATAATACCCAGAAAATGTTAATGAATGCATGTACAAATAATTGTAATGTGTAAGATCAATAATATCGTGTATGCGTATGCCATATTATGCATAAATATGAGTTATGCTTCCTAATTTCTCATTAATCTCTAATAATCACCATTTTGACCCTAATTCAAGTGACAGGATGTTACATATAGCCATAGATAAAAAGCTTTCAAGCTATTTGATCTTGACTCAAAGACCATTCTGATTTCAAAAGAGGTAATTTTCCATGAAGCCTAGTTCCCTTACATATATATCTCAGATATTGAAAATGACACCACTTTACCTATTAGTTTAAATCAATTTTAACTCATCACTCAAACAAAATCAACACAAATTGTTAATGTCTTACCTCTACTAGACATACCATAAATTTGCAGATATACCAATTGATTCTTCGTTAGTTCCCTAGTTAAGAAGGAGTAATAAAATAATTATAAAGCCTCTATGGTTAAAGGATTTCAGTTCTCATCTTACTAATTATGACAATTTGATTATTATCAATATGTTTAATAGTCTTGATTATAAATTCCATTCACCATAAACACATATCACCTGCATATATGTCCTTTATGGAAAAATTGTCAACTATCCAAGAATTAAAGACTTACACTCAACCTAAGTCTAATCCTAATTGGGTCATATCTTTGCAATTGTAACTATCAACATTTGAATCTAATCTAACTTGGGAGCTCACTACATTGCCCCAGAAGGGAAAAACATATTGATTTAAGGTGGCTTTACAAACTCAAGTTAAGACTTGATGGAGGTATTGGTAGATATAAGGCAAGATTAGTAGCAAAGGGCTATAACCAAATAAAAGGACTTAATTACTCAAAAAGTTTCCCCAGTAGCCAAAATAGTGCCATTGAAAATTATAAGAGCAGTTGCATCTTCAAATTCATGGGCACTATATATACTAGCTTGACATCAACAATGAATTCCTACATGGTTTTATAGAAGAAGAAGTATATATGCTTACACTTACTAGCTATCAAAAGCCATTATATGGATAAGTTTGCGAGCTAAATAGATTCATCTATGGTCTTAAGCAAGCTTCTGAACAGTAAAATTAATAGCTTACAATTTAATTCTAACATTATGGATTCCGATAATCTAAACACGATCATTTTTTGTTTACTAAGTCATTAGGTACTGCTTATTTGGCCCTAGTTATATATGTAGATGATGTATTACTCATTGGTCCATTAGAAGAAGAGATTTCTTAAGTCAAACAATTTTTACATAACAATTTCACAATTAAAAATCTTGGATATGAAAAGTATTTCCTTGGTTTGGAAATAGCAAGATTAGAACATAGATCTTATGTGAATCAATGTAAATATATATTAGTATTATGAAGATGCAGGCCTTCTTGATGCAAAGGCTACCACCACACCAATTTGTAAATGAGTTAAACTTGTTAAAGATTCAAGACCACTTTTATCTTAGCCAATTCATTTAATCTCCAACGTCAATGGAATATTGCACTTCATCTATTAAGATATCTTAAGGGTTATCCTGCAAAAGGATTATTTTTTCCTTCCAAAAACATTTGACAACTCTCAACATATTGTGATTTTGATTAGACCCTATATAAAGACAATAGAAGATTTATTTAATTATTCTGTATCATATTATTTAGTGTATTATTTTATTTATTATTATTATAATTATAATTATATATTTTTATTATTTTTATTATTTTTTCGTCATGTGAATCATTTGGAAATAATTTCTCTACTATTTAGAGATAAGGCTACATAGTGTTAGACCTCTCCAAACTCTGCGTATAGCGAAATTTTTAATGTGTTGTTGTTGTTGTATAAAGACACTAAAAGATCATTAAATAATTACTAAAAAGCACTCAACAGTTTCAAGATCAACAATGGAGGCAAAATACCGCAATATGGCCTCGATAATCTGTGAACTTCTATGGATTTCTTATTCCCTTCATGATTTTCATATCCAAGTTCTTACTCCCATTCCTTTTTATGTGATAATTAGGCAACTCTATATGTTAGTCCCAACCTAGTTTTCTATGAATGCACCAAACAACTTCACTTTGGCTATCATTTAGTGCAAGATGAATATAAGTTGGGTTTCACATACCCACATCATATCTTAACTAAGAATCAACTTGCTGACATGTTTACCAAAGCTCTAGCAGCTCCAAATTTGCTTTTCTTACTATCCAAGTTAGATTTAGTGAACATTCCCCAAACTCCCAACTTAAGGGAGGCATAAAATATTTTTGTACTATCAATTAGTTAGTTAATCAATTGTACATAATTAGTTCGATTTTTTTAAATAGTTAGAGCTTAATGATGAGCTGAAAATAAGTACTTACAATGTTCTCTTATATATAAAGCAATATTATGTATTCTTTAATTAAGATTAATGAGAATACAAGCTTTTCTCTATTATTTAAAAGTATAGATTTGCTTAAATACACATGTCGAGCACTTTTTTGGTAGGCAATTGATTATTTATTAATGAAAAAAGTTACAAAATCAATAGAACTCTCAACCACTAAAAATAAGGGTATAATTTCCTAATAAATTGAGACCATTAAATGACTATAACTTTTAACTTTTAACTTTTAAATTTTAATTTAACTGATGCAATATATTTTGATTGGGTATTTTCTATATTAATTAATTCAAAATTGTGTGTCGAGTAAATTTCATAAAGTTTTATTTTAGCGCATCAAATTAGCAATAATTGCAAACAACCTCATCCATCTACATCTAAGATGATAGAATAAAATTAATAATTAATAAGTAAAGAGTCTACTTTCCCCTCTAAATGAACTATAGGATTATAATAGGATTGGAGGTATATCATCATAATCAAATGATTCAAATCAGAACTCTTATCTTTAATATACAAATCTTAAAATACTACTTATCTCAAACAGTATCATTGCTAATGCTAATCATCATCAAACAATATCATTCATAATCGTAACTATCTTCCACTTTGAGCAGGACTCTCATAAACTTATATAAGGGAGAAGAGAAAGAATGGAGAGAGCCATCAGTGACAAATATATTGGATTCTACATAGACATATGATGGTCTTCAACACTAAAATTTCACCGATCGATTCTTTCTTGTCAGAGGCAATGCGGTTCTTGGCTTTTGGAGTGCTCTTTATCGTGTTTGTCATATGCGTAATTGTTGTTATGAGGGTAGGTCAAAAGCATATACCTATGCATGTACATCTTTCAGGTCTTTCTTTTTTTCTTTTCTCAAACTTTTGCCTGTTAAAAACAAAGAATGATATGAATTTAATCTCTCAAACAATAGAACAATAGTCTAGTAAATATACAATCTCATGAGCTATACTCTATTGCTATCCTTGTAATACGAAAGTTCTATTTGTAGTTGACGTTTCTTGTTTCTGCTTTGGTGGATATGCAGCTTTGTGCAGAACTTGCAGAAATCATACTTGAACACTTAAACTTCTACGGGAACACTACCAGAACAGAAAGGAAAATCGTTAGAATCGAGAGGGAATTTGAGGAGGGTATGAAAGAAATTGAGATACATGGAGAAGAATTGAAAGGAATGTTTGAGGAAATATCCGTAGAGTTGAGAGAACAACTAGAACAACTGAAAGATTCTTGCCCTGAAGATTCACATCAAAAGTTAGAGAAAGTGATGGACTTCCATGAGAAAGTTAAGAATATATCGCTTAAAGAATTGATTATGCAAAAAAGATTGTTGTACCAGGCAGAAAACAAGTTGAAGAGAGTGAAATATTCATACAAAGAAGATCAGAAAATATGGGAGCAAAACCAGAAGAAATTGAATGAGGAACATAGGAGCCTCGTTGAAGAGTTGATGAAAGTGAAAGACTTGCACGCTAAAGATCAGATGATGTGGGAAAAAGAGAGATGCAGGCTTGATGCAGAAGTCCGTGAAAGTTTAAAGTTTAAAGACTTGCACAAGCAAGATAAGAAAACATGGAAAAGAGAAAGGACAGCCCTTGTTGCAGAATTGGGAGAAGAGATGAAAAGAATGACAGATTTGCTCAACGAGTATAAGAATAAATGGGAAGAAGAAAAGAACGGTCTTGTCACAGGACTGGAAGAACTGAAGAAAGCCAGTTACTTGTACGAGGAAGAACTGAAGAAAGTCAAGTACTTGTACGAAGATGATCAAGAGAAGTGGGAAACTATATACATGGTGGATGAGATAATTTGTGAGGAAGAAGTGAAGACAATGAAAGTTTTGGACGAGACTTACGCAAAGCTTACTTAGTACTTGTTAGTAAGTAGAATTAGGTTTCTTACGTTTATTTTAAGTTGGTTAATTTGGTGGTGTTATATACAGATTAAACTTAAGCCCATTATTTTTAATGTTCTAGTGTTTTTAGTTTCATGTTATTTAGGAAGTTATTATCTTATCTCTTTACGGGACTATTGGAACTTGTCATTATCTTCAAGGAGTTGTAAAGTGTTTGTTTTATATGCTTCTGCTGGCACAACAAAACTGAAACTCCTCTATTTCTCTGTTATGTACTTGATCATCTTCATATCATGTGAAAAATTAAGCAACTATGACTATTCTCGGTTTGTTCATTAACATCTAATCTCACTAACCGATCTAAAAGATAGAAACTTGAGGGAAAAGTTGTAAGAACTGTAGAACTAAAGTTGTTTTTATAGTTGTAGAAAGAAGCACGTAAAAGGAAAGAGTTTGAGAAATTGAAAGATTTTTGCATCGAATGCTGTTAACGAAAGTGGAGAGAGAATGGGAAAAAGAATAGAGAAGCAGACCGGTTCGGGAAAACTTTAGTGAAAGTGGGAATTAAGGAACTCGGAAAAGAAGCCGAATATACATGTTTTCCATGGCAGTGAGCTTTTAGTCGTCGCCTTCCTGTCGTCTCTTTAACTAAATTTTGTCCCAAGTATGTCACAATTTTTGGCTTGTGCACGTATCGGGAGAAAAAAATTCCTTGAAAATGTCTTCCTCGATCATTGGCAATTTGACATTGCAGAAATTGTGAATTCTATAAATGCCTGCTTGTTCTAAATATGTTTTTGACTTGAGATGTAAACGAAATAGGGGAAGCAATGCTATCAACCGTGAACTCCCAATACACCATTAATGAAACAGACACCACAGCACCCTATATATAAAGCGATTGTGAGTAACTGTTATTTATTTGTAATGGGACCAAGTTAATATTAGATTGTGACTACCATCTGCTTGGATGCCTCTTTTTTCTGATTATAGAAGCTTGGCACAGAGACCAGTTTGAGATTTTACAGAACTGAGGTTAAGCTGTTATATTTCTAATGAATTCTAACAAAATATCTCTGATGTCCATTATTAGATTCTGAAAAAATATTGCTATGTTAAGAACCTTAGCGGAAGACTTGGGGCAGACTTGCCCAAGGCAAAGTCCCACAAAAACTAACAACTGTGAGAGTCAAAAACTGAGCTTTACTTTGCCGTAAGAACTTTTTTACATAGGTCCACAACTAATGAAAGAGATCCTAAATAATAGGATCTAAACTAACTGAAAGAACATAATCAAACCATAAAAGGAAACACAATAAACTATAATTAGGCAACTAGCAAACATAGAAGTAAATAGCAGTATAACAAAATCTACTGCCCCATTCTTTGATAATGGAGGCCCCCAAAGGCATCCACATGATCAATCCCTTCCTTAACCATGAGCTTGTCCTCAAGCTCAAACTCTGGATAAGTTGCTTAGTAATAGTCAAATGGCTTTCTCATAAGTAAGCCTTGCTCACTGCATAAGCAACTCACGACGTCTACGGTTAAGCCTACTGCGGACAATAGCCAACAGAGACGATAAGGCCTTGTTATTGCACACCGATGATAGGTTATGGGCCCTTTATATTCCTTAAGGAGAGACACGTGGAATACATCATGAAAGCGACTCCCCGCTAGCAATTCGAGCTTATAAGCAACAAGTCCGACTTCGGCTACAACCTTAAAAGAGCCCAAAAACTTTAGAAGAAGTTAATTTGTGATGCTTCTGCTGAGCCACGAAGAGTTGTCAGTATGAATCAAGATGCAACCATACATAATCCCCAAAGATAAAGCTTAGCTTGCGATGCCCTGAATCATAGTTGGTTTTCATCTGTTGTTAGGCTTGCAAGAGCATAGCACAAGCTTCACGAAGCACAACATCTCTCTCGTGGAGTGCTGCATCAACTACCTCAATCTAAGTGGAGTCTGTTAAATAGGAGAGGAGTCGAGGAGGCTCCTCACTATAGACCAATTGGAAAGGGGTGGTGTACTATGGTGCCAAGGGCAATGTAACAAGAGGTATTGTAACAATACTCAGCCTATGGTAGCCATTCAACCTACTGCTCTGATTGATCCTCAGTGAGGCACTGTAGGTACATTTCTATAGTGCTATTAACTCTTGCCAGATGGTCACTTGCTACTCACTACTTCACTTGAACTTCAGCTTCAGGATCTAATGGTCGAAGGCTTTCTTCAATGCTGCTACACTTCTGCTTCTGCTCTAGGAAGTGAATAATTTCATAATATCAACCTTTTGTTATTCACTTTCTTAGTTGTAACACTTGAATCTATAATGAATGTAATCACTCAGAAACAATGGAACATATTCTTGAGTGTTTTGTGAAAAATTCCAGATAGCTACAGTGTATTTCATCAACTATAAAGAAATGGAACTATAGAAATATGTAACTGAAGAAAAATGCAAATGTAAAAAAGTTGAGGTTTTTGCAGATCCAATGTCTGTTCTTTTCACTCTCAATTCTCAACCACAGCACATACACAAAAAAACTCAAAAACAAGACAACAAAATTCATTAAGGATGAAGAGCAACTATTTCATTCATTATGAGTCTGATACTAGAGGAAGTGAAAAACTGAGCTTTTCATATTAGCTCTTACACGGTTTTTTCATGCCTTACATCCAATGGCTGATAATAAAAATAAAACTGATTGAGAAGCAAGATTTTGACAAGTTCCTTGCTCTCATTGGCTTAACAGAATGCTATGACAATTTTGTTGTCTGAAATTCTAACAAAAACTGACAAACCATATGGCCAACTGTATTACAACAACAGAAAAAGAAAAACTGATATGGTTGGGACCACACGTTGCATAAGATGTGAATTAAGCTGACTTGATCATCTAATGGCAAATGACATTTCTGGTTTTTAATTAATCTAAAAATTCAAACTCTGCTTTTGCCACTCATGTTTTGATTCTTCAACTTCCAGCTTTTGATTTCAGCTTGTTTCAACCTTTTCTTCTGTCCTGATGCCTTGATCTTCATTCATTCGAATTCCATTCATTTGATCTATACACTTCTGTGTTATTCCCAAAACCATCATCTCTAGCTTTCTTTGGAGCTTGGGAACTTTCTTCTTCAGTCTCCCTTTCTTCTTCACTTTGACTGATGCATCTAAATCTTCTGCAAGGTTCACTATAGCAGGCTCCATGAAACAACATAATTCAACAGCTCCTCCTTTGTTTTGTGGAGCCTGCATACTTATCAATTTTCTCAAGGCTTCAAATCTCCATCTAGGCAAAGCTTTGGTGAATATGTCTGCTAATTGGAAACTTGTCCTACAGAATGCCATCTTAATCTCTTTTTCTTCAATCAATTCTATAACATAATGGTACTTAACTCTCATGTGTTTGGTCCTCATGTAATCCCAAAGGTTTTCTGACATGGAGATTGCTGGACTATAATCACAGTAGATGGTGACACACTTCTCCTTCAACTCTCTAACATCCATCAGAATATTCTTCACCCACTGAACTTGCTTAGCTACCATGTTCACTACTACATACTTTGCCTCAGCTGTTGACTGAGCAACACTTTTCTGTTTTTTTTAGGTCCATGCAAAAATTCCTGATCCCAAACTACAACAATACCGACTTCTACTTTTACACTCACCACTTCCAGCATAGCTTGCATCACTGCATGTGTACAATTCTACCCTTTTTCCTCTCCCATACCAAATTCCATAATTCACTGTGTGCTTAATGTATCTAAGTATTCTCGTAGCATATATGGCATGTTGTCTAGAGGGATTATGATTAAAACTTGCCATAATGTTCACAGCACAACCAATATCAGGTCTAGATGCACTCAAACACATCAAGGAACCTATCATACTCCTATAATAAGTCACATCAAATTGTTCACCTGGTTTCGTGGCTTCCAATTTCAGTTGATGCTCCATGGGAGTTGTCATGCCACTGCTCTCCTTTAAATTAAACCTCTCAATTAGCTCCTCTGCATACTTCTTCTGATATATGAATATTCCATTTTCCCTTTGATCAATCTCCAAACCCAAGAAATAACTCATTTCTCCTAAGTCTGTCATCTTGATTTCACACTCCATTAATTCTTGAATTCTTCTACTAACTCATCCTTAGTGCTGATTATTAGCAATCATCAACATATAAGGAACAAATCAAATTTTCTCCATCTCTGATTTTTACATACAAAGTTGCTTCACTCTTGCTTTTCAAGAACCCATTCTGCATTAGGTAGTTGTTGATCCTTGAATACTAGGCCCTTGGAGCCTGTTTCAGTCCATACAATGTAACACCCCCTTACCGTAGGGTACGCACCGGGACGCCCGTAGGTCATTCCGATACATATCCTATAATAAGGGAGCGCTACGTGCAATCACTACAGTTACTCCACATGGCATCACATCAATTTGAATAATAAAACATTAATTG
>JANIIA010048999.1:0-11450 GCA_027478495.1 Erythroxylum alaternifolium
CCATCGGATCAAAGGGACGAATGGGATGGATTTCGTGGTCGTCCATCCCATTCGCCCTTAGTAAGTATACTTAATAAGTATACTTAATAATGTTGTATTAAACTCAAAATAAGGTTAAGAACATAATAATAAAAACATAGAATTTGAGCTATAGACCGCAGTGAATTTTTAACCCGATTAATATCTGCAATACCCGATCTAAAAAATAGACATAGAGGTTAAAAATAGATTTTAAATAGATTTTAAATAGATGCTGAAAAATAGATGTAGATATAGATTTAGATATAGGTCTAATAATAACCCGAACCGATGGATACCTATATTCTACCCGTTTTTATTAACTCTATTTTTATATTTTTTTAAATATTTATGGTTAAATATAATAAAATATTAATATTTTTTTAGAAGAAACGTTCCACTTTACTCAGTTCTCACCTTTTTCATCATATTTTATTTTCTTATAAGATGATAATAATACAAATGATACAGAAATAGAGTTTTGAATATTGTGGAGTTCACGCAAAGACAATTTGAAGCTTTGAATATTTCAGTTTTGTTCCAATTCTTAATTGTGAAAAATATATATTGTCTTTGTACTAAATATTATGATTTTTATTATTCTAATTTTATAGTTTTTTAAGACATATAAATTAAAATCTTGACTTATTATTATTAAACTAATTTTGATTTGATGCGTTCCCAAAAATCTGCTCTTTATATTTTCTATTTAGAAGTTATATTTTTATGTGCTATATAACTCGATGGATATCTAAAAATCCGAACAATTTAATGAATTTAGATATGGGTAGTAAATTATAAAAACCGATGGATATGAATATAGATATGAATTGAGTCATAAAAATAGATATGAATATGAGTAGAGTAATACCTGAACCGAACCCTACCTGTTACCATCCTAATTTGAACCCATGTTTAACGGAGTTGAACTTCGGTTGACGGATGGAGCAGGAGCACTACGCAACTGCCACTTAGATTCTCCCAGAACACTCCCAACCGTCTCCTCAACTAAAAGGGGGCCACAATCCTCTGTCCGCTTCCTACCGCAGACCCGCAATCTCCACCGCCAATCCACGCTTTCCAAAGCATGATTCCCGTCAAACGACTACATGTGTACGGCACGTGTTGAGGCATTTATAAGGTCCATTGTAACCCAGCCACGTCACTGTTGACACACCTGTGTGCGTCCATGAAGCTGTTGTTGGCGCGAGTTGAGCATTAAGATGTGGCGTCGTTGTAATTAAGAGGAACTAGGAGGACATGTTGTAATAGATACATTTTAACAGACAGGTCCGGGGAGGGAGAGAGATGAAACAAAAGGAAAAAGAGAGAAACAGCTTCTCCGTTTCCACTTAACAACGTTAGTTGGTCTTAGCCAGCAAGTAACTAAAAACTTTTTTCTGCATTCTCGGCCCCGATGGCCGATTCCGAGGTAAAATTACCTTCCTATCCCATCGCTTTCAATCTCTTCACCCGCGACCACCTTTCTCTCGCGGTGCTTCTTACTTGGATGACTGTTGATTTCGATTATTTCGTGTGTTTAGTTCTGCATATTCGTTTTGTTTGATTTTCTTTTGTTTTGGTCTTTTTGGTGGGAACAGAAATTGACGGCGTTGAAGAAGGCGTACGCCGATATAATGCTGAACACGGCGAAGGAGGCGGCGGCCAGAATAATGGTGTCGGAGAGGAAAGCGCAGAGGTATCGGCGCGAGCTTTTCGCTGCAAAAGACGAAGCACTTCGTATGCTGCTTAGGCTTAAACAGATGTTAGATGCTAAGGTACAGTGGTCTCTTCATTCTCGTGTTTGTCTCTCTGACGGGAGTGGTGTTTTTTTTTTTAAAGGTCCGGTTTCAGTTTGTGTTAAAGGCTGGTCCTGATTGTTATTAGAGTGTTCCTTACTAGGATTCTCCTTGTGGATGTTTCGTGTTAATTCCTTTTATGGCAGAAGTGTCTTTCTGGTCTTTAAAGAATTTCATTTGGTTGTTTTGTTTCTTCTTCTATGAAGTGAGTGGAGCTCCCCCATTGTTGAACAACGCTTGATATGTGAAGTTTGTCTTCAATTTATTGAATTGTATTTCTGACTTCCCCTTTGTTTTGCACTGTTTCTACTGGTGTTATTGTACTTGGTTCACTGCCTTCTGATTGGACTGTAGGATTTTCTTCAGGCATTGCCAATAGACGAGTAAAAATGGTTTTTTTTACATTGGATTGCAGTGTTCTTCAGTTTTATCCTTTGATGTATTGTGGAGGATGGCTTACTGGCCGGCATCTAAGGGAAAATGTTTGCTTGAATTGTTTAAAACTACTGTTACTGCACTATCATTTTGTTTATACTTCTACAGAATTTCTTATTCTATGATGAATGGTATTTGGATCAGTGTTGCTAGTCATAAATCTTCGGATGTCTCTAAGAATGTAGTCTTACATCTTCCAGAATACAAACATCACAGTCAGTTTTAAGTCCTGAAAGACTGTGCATTGAAAAAATGTTCTCTAAGTTGGTACAAGTAATCTCCTGATAATGAAAGCAATGATATCCAAATTAATTTAATGGTGGTTAAACTTGTTTATAACATTATGGAACTTCGAGTTCTTTAGGCATATTAACTGCTCATCAATGAATATTGTTACCGTGTTCACTTTTAAAGGCATGCTTTGGAAGATATCAGTTGCTGAAGCCACCACTTATATGTTCTGCACTTTCAAAAGAAACACTGCATGTACTTGAAAAGCTTTTCCTTTCATGATGACCCAGATTATTGCATGGCACATTTTTATCTTGTTCTTTAAAATTTTTATATTGTCACTTGTTCTAAATACTTCTGCTATTGACCATAGTATCCACAGACAAAGATCAACACCTATTAAATTGAATATAGTTTCTAACACACTTAGTTAGGTCAAGACTCGGTCCTCTGTTTGATACTTCCACTGTTTGCTCAATTTACAGTTAGTTACTGCTTTAACTAGACAACTTACCCTCACTAGATTGTTTGGGTTGACTGGCGCATGGTGTCTCTAGGTTAACGAAGCAGAAATGACAGTGTTCAGTCAACAGAGAAAGATTGAAGAACTGGAAGCACAACTTGGGGAGGCAGAAGATATAGTAAAAGATCTTAGAGCAGAGCTGCACCAACTGCAGGATGAACTGGAGAGGGTGACCCAGAATCGGATGCAACCTTTGGGTGTACAAACTCCGGATGAAAGTGGTGCAACTCATGAAACAGAACTAGAGGAGAAAAAATTGTGCTCTTCTCTGCCTGCTGCACACTGCACCATAACTAAAGCTCATGAGACGAAGGATTCAACTTTGGATGGAATATGTGATAGTAACCCATGCCACAGTGATAATTGTTTCCACCAGGACAATTGCTTTGATTACAACTCTGACCTTGCTTCGATTATGATGAGAAGCAAAGAGCCCGAACTGTACAGGAATGGCTGCACTCAGAGGATTCGTGCATTTGAAAGGAACCAGCTGGATGGAGATGATTCGCTTTGTGGACAAGCTGGTGGTGCAAGAAATCTAGTATGTAAGGGAGAAGGTGAAGAAGACTGTCAAAAATGCAAGAAAGTGAGTACCATGAATAATAACATGTTTGATGGTGATACAAGCCCAGACGAAGCCAAGGTGGGACCAGCAGATGATGCCTGCTTCCAACTTCATGCTGTTAGATCATTTAACAGAAAAAGAAAAAGAGCTATGAGAAGTAAGAAAAAGAAACGCAAAGCTCTCCTGTTTAAGGAATTTCCTTATCAGGTTGACAATACTCTATCCGGTGAAGATTGTCAGAAGGATCAAGGAACACTTTTACTGTCAATTTCCTCTTCAAATACAAATGAATCAACTTCGCAGTCAAGATACTTGGAAGCCATTACATGCGATTCAGATTTCCTTAGGTCTTGTACAGGACAGGATATAGGAAACAACGATAAGCTATTGTCAAATGAGCTTGCATTGAGTGGAAAGGAAGCTGTATGCACAGAGATTTCAGAATGTCCAGGAAGTAAACCAGCCATTGGAGTAGACAGTGTATTGCTAGTAAACTCAGATCCAAAAGAAGCGGATGCAAGCATAGCACTGACTAGTCGGCAAATGGATAATAAGTTCCTCAAATATACATTCCAAAGGAAACGAAAGAAAGAGGGTACGAGCAGCCCTGATGGGGAATCGTCTCTTGACAGTGGCAGTTTTGCAAGAAAAGTGGAAGAGAAACCGAGTGATATTATGGTGGCACAAAAGCCTAGCTTGCTCAACGAATCATCGAGAGATGGTCGAAGAGTGGCACAAGTCGCCCGTCAGGTTGGTGATTAAGTGATACAAACCGTCCCTACCTTAAATTGTCCAATTCTCGTCGTTGACATTTTTGGCTCTGAAGTTCTTGGAGTGATTGCCTTTGCTCTTTAAGGACTCAAATCCCTTTCGTGTCTTGCATAAAATAAATGGAACAACAGAAGGGAAATGGAATTCAAGAAGAATGAAAGATATAATTAAGGAGTAACCTTAGAAAAAGAAGTGGCAAAGGAGTATTAGAGTAGGTAGAAACCGATGGCATCTAATTCGTTATAATGGACTAAGTCTTGGCTAGAATCTGCAGTTACTAATCTAATCAATGCAAAACGAATCCAAAATTTTGCTTTTAATAATGTTTGCTTTTGTTATTGCTTTCTCACAAGACTACTTTTGGACTGGACTTGTTTATGCGGTGTTGCTTAAAGCATTATTCCAGATTACACATTCTTCACTCAAAAGCATTTCGTGTTGAGTGAACTTTCTCATTCATATTTGTTTAGTTTGATTGTTAATATGTCTCTGATTTATCTTGTTTTTAGCTTATATCGTTGTCTGAGAAGAAATGGCACAGCTGATCAGACGTGAGAGAAGACGCTTTTGTGTTATAGCTCCACAGATGGAATTTTAACAAAGAATTCTGCTGCGTTGACAGAGCAGCCTTAGCAAGAAAGAGCAATAGGTCCTCTTTTTCTTTTTTGTTATTATCTATATTGTTGTATTTCTATAGTTTTATTATCTTTTCTTAACCATAAATATGGAAGGTGTCAAATCTTAATCAGATTTGTTTAATTTTCTGATAAACAGAAGTTTCTGCAGTGCTGCATAATCCTAGCACTATGAACCAAATTATAAACGAATATCAGCAATGGATGTAAAATTCCACCATTTCTGCACCTTCTTGTCTGCTAAACCAACTTCAAAGAACATCTACAACCAATCAACCAATTTAAGTTAAATTTTGCATTAAGTTATGATATAAAATATATCCTAGGAAAGCTATTTGATAAAAACTAATTTAGGAATATTTTAAAAGTATATCTATTGCATATATTTCCAAACAAAATTACATAAAAGAAATTAAATCAAAATTTTATTATTAAAGAAGTGAAGATTTATAGCATTTACATTTTAATGTTACAACTTAAAATTGAACGAAGCATCCCTTAAATATCGTGGTAAAAATTATAAAATTTAAACTCGGATAACATTATTTTAGTGAGTGAAACATATTGTAAATGTTTTAATTCATGTATAATTTTTCTTCATTTATACATAAGTTCCACTATTATTTGCCCCAAGAATAATGTGAAGAAAGAAAATCATTTGAATACATGTTAATGAATTAATCAGTTTTGTTTTTCATATTGAATAAGGCTTAATAAGTAATAACAAGTGAAGAACAACCTACGCTCAAGCTTCCTATTTTTTCCTTTTCTTAGTTAGGTAAGGATTAGTGAGTGAAAGAGTGATGGGTTTGGTGAGTGAAGTTGCTGTGAACACGATCTTAGGACTTTGTAAGCGAAATAGCACCAAAGATAAGCTAGTAATGTTGGAGGGATCAATAATAAGATCAAGAGCTAAGAAGTTCAAAGAAACGCTTCAATCCTATATAGGTCAAATTGTAGATGGCATGAAATCTCAAAAGACAATGAGGGCTAATGATAAGATAACTAATCAAGTTGGGCGGAATGAACAAGAAGACTTTTATTCTTATTTAATTAATTATTTAAGGTTAAAAGCATAACTTTTGGCAACCCAATACTTATGTTTTGGGCTTGTTTAAAACCTTTTGATTTAATGGGTTGTATTTTAGAAAAATTAGTTTGGGCTTTAATTATTTTGGTCAAAGCCCCATGTTTAAAGGCCTTTTTACATAGTTAGGGTTTCTTTCTTTTCAAGAGGTATAAATACATCATAATAAACATTGTTTAGGGTAAGATTGGATAAATAATGAATTCTTAAGGGAGGATTTCTTGTCTTCTTCTATTGCATCAAGAATATAATTCTTATCAAGGTAAACACTTATGGCGAATTTCTATTCTTGTTTTAAAATCAACCTTATTATATGCGTTTCTTTTCATATAATTGATTGGGTGTTCATTAGGGTTGGATATTTTATCTTGTTCATGTTCTATCCAAAGTATGTGTTTAAGGGGTTTTAGGTCTTTTAACCTTGAGGTTCCACATCATTTGATATAAGAGTATATGTGTATTTCTTGTTGTTGTCTTCTTATTTCTTATGTGTTGTCGTCTTATTCTTTTGTTGTTCATCAAGTGAATAAAAATTCACATTATTTGTTATCATCAAAAAGGGGGAGATTGTTAAGTCAAGAGGACTTTACGATGACTAATTTTGATGACATTCAAATAATAATAATGTTAGAAACAAAAGAACGTCTTTGATAAGTGTGTTAAGTGTGCAGACGCAAACGCAGATACAAACGCAAAGACTAAGCAAATGCAGATGCAGACGTAGGCGCAAAGACAATATAGGTGCAAATGCAAAGACTAAGCAAATGCAGATGCAGACACAAATGCAGACGCAGATGTAGACGCAGACGTAGACGCAGACACAAATGCAGATGCAGACACAGACACAAACGCAGATGCAGATACAGACGCAAATGCGAAGGCAAAATAAAAGCTAAGAAGACATAGATGATACCACGAAGATACGCTAGCATGTCAGACAACTATTTAGTTAGAGTTAGTTACAGAACTCAACTAAAGAAGCAGTTATCTAGAAGCGATTATCTAGAAGCGGTTATCAAGAATCAAGAAGACTTATCAAGAAACAAAGAAGCAGTTAGAGATGAAGACTATAAATATTAGTTACAATTGAAGATGAAAAATAATGATAAGAGACAGAGAAAAACTGAGACAAGTTAGAAAGACTAGATAATCTGAGAGAAAAGTCGTACTATGCTTACCTAGAATAGAGCTAACATTACTGTAACAAAAGCTCACGATCTTTTTCTAGTGAGAGAAAGAAAAGGCTAATAGCTTGGAGAGGCTAAGAAGTGAAAGAATTCTTTGTAAGAGACCTGAAGAGGCTCTGGAAGGGAAAGAATACTTGTAAATGTTTGAAGAATAGTGGAACACTCAGACGAACTCTGACGATTGGACATAGCCCACGATTTGGAGTGAACCAGTATAAAAATCACATTGTCTATTCTCTACTCTTTGCTATAGTTACTTTGTTGTTAAAAATCTTAGAAATAATTTGTGATTTATCTACGTAATAAGTTGAGATATTCTTCTAGTAAGAAAGAAAAAGTTTTTCGAAGATTTTATTACAAGAAAGGAGGATACACCATTCAACCCCCCCTTCTTGTGTATCTAGTTTCTTGAAATTAAAGTCTTTACTAACGTGTGATTTACTTCAACATGGTTTCATTCTAATGGAAATGCAAGAAAGTGACCATGCTACCTTATATATAACATACTCAATTCACCCATTCAATACAACTTTAGGAGGAGAAACCATAATCAACAACTTTGCAAAACAAATGTATTTCCTCCCTAATGTTTTTATTCAAACATTTTTTCTTTTGCCTTTATCTTTTTGTTTTTTTATATAAAATTGAAAGAAGCTACATTAACAATGGAATTCATAACATGACATTTTGACAAATATAACCAAACTACATATATGCATACCGTCATATTTAGACTTTTGTATATCTGCAATCATCAACAATTAGTAAATTCTCCACTAGATTTATGGCTTAGGTAGGTCATTTGGTTATGTTTAATAGCATGTATTATGGCTAATACAAAAAGAAAGGCTAATAAAGCTTAAAGGGGCTTAACAAAGGAAAAGTCATATCAATATGTAGGTTATTTGGCTAATGTAGCTTATAGAAACAAAGAATGCCTAATCATTTTCATGTTAATGCATGTAATAAAAATATGGTATCAAATAGAAATTGAAGGCAAAGTCAGGATGTACATGTTATGAAGGTCACATATAAATAAAAGACAATGAGACTGATATAGATGTGTCAGTTTAATAACGCTCAAAATCTCACTAGCTTATGTCTAAAGTTAATGCACATTAACCAATCACCAAAGTAAAAGTACATGCTAAAGTTTCCATGCATTCTTCTAGTCAATTCACACTCTAATTATGATTATATAGTCTTAAATGCAATAGAAAAAGAGAAAATGTTTGATTTTGTTTGTTTGATTTCAAAAATGCCTAAAAAGCCACATAAGCAACCATTAAGCTCAAAACATGTATAAAAACTAAGATCCCACCTCCACACTTAAAATTTACATTGTCCCCAATGTAACATCAAACGTAAGAAATGGAGCATTTAACCAAAATAGCAAATCCGAAAATTTAAATAAACAGAAATCAGCTGCCCTTGAGTTACCTCCCAAGTAGCAACTTTGTTTACCATCATTGACTAGACTCTACGTTGCTCTCAATATGTGATGTTATTCACGTCTTCAAGCATCATCACTTCCGTATCCTCCGTTTGGAAGCCCTTATAATATGGTTTTAGGTAATGACCATTCACTTTGAATGTCTTGTCGATTTTTAGACTACGTGTCTCTATTGCACCGAAAGGAAAGACATGAGTAACAAAAAATGGACCAACCTAATGGGAACGGAACTTACCAGGGAAATAATTTGAACTTGGAGTTATAGAGTAACACTTTTGGACCCATCTCGAAGCTTTTAATTGAGATCATCTTGTCATGAAATGCCTTCGTTTTTTTCCTTATAAATCATTGTGTTATCCTCCAACTCTTGCAATTGCAACTTCCTATGCACACCCACATCATCCAAATTAACGTTGCATCTTTTTATAGCCCAATACGATTTATATTGCAACTCTACCGAAATGTGACACGGCTTCCCAAACACCAGTCTATATAGAGACATCCCGATTGGTATTTTGTAAGTCGTCTTGTAAGCCTATAGTGCATCTTCCAGCCTCATACTCCAATCTTATCTATTAGGCTGAACTGCTTTCTCTAGGATTGATTTAATTTCTCAAATTGACACTTTAGCTTATTTGTTGGTTTGGCGATGGTAATAAGTGGAAACTTTATGCATGATGTGATATTTCTTGAATAATGTTTCCATCACCTTGTTGCAAAAATAGGTTCCCCTGTTGCTGTTGATTGCCTTTGGAATCTCGAACCTAGAAAGGATGTTAACTTTAAAAAAATTTGTAGCCACTTTGGCATCATTAGTTTTGGTGGCTTTAACTCACAACCATTTGGAAATATAAGCGATTGCAAGTCGTATATAATTAAAATCAAAAGACAGAGGAAAAGGTCACATAAAAAATTTCATATAAAAGCATAGGAGTTTACCACATTTGATCCTTACGGGACAAGTTACCTGATTGTTGGCACCTAGCAAATGACTTGCAGAAGATGTATGCATCTTTGAACAATGAAGGTTAGTAGAAGCCACTCTCCAAAACTTTATAGGCCATCCTCTTTACTCCAAGGTGTCCTCCACACATATACAAACAGAAGGCTAAAATCTAAGGTGTTTCACTTTCAAGCACACATCTCCTTATGACTTGATCTGCACAATGCCCTTATAGATATAGATCATCCCAACCATAGAACTTCACTAGCTTATCCCTCTGAGTCGTTGACAAACCAATAGGTAATTTATTAGTAACTAAGAAATTCACAATGTCTACACACTATGGAGTTGTCAATTCAGGAGAAAATAGTTGTTCATCTGGAAATGTCTCTAGTAAAGGGATGTTATCTTCTTCTTTGATCAAGTGACTGAGGTGATCGACAACCACATTTTCCCCCTTCTTATCTCTTATCTAAAGGAACGGATACGGTTTCGTACCAACTGGTAAATAGAATGGTACCCATTTCGTCGGTATCAGTCGTGAATATCGATCAGTACCGGTAATACCAGCCAGATACTGGCTAGTATCGTAATTTTTGAAAATTAGAGGACCTAATTGAAATTTAAAAAAAAACTAACCCTAAAATCATGAACACAGTTGCCTTCTTTTTCCCTTTTTTGATTCTACTTCATCATCCTCTCGCAGACCTGCAGTCATAGCCGCCTGTCATCCCCCGCAGGCCTGCATCTGCACCCGCAGCTGCTACCGCACCAGTCTTTCATCTTCTTCTTCTACCTTCTCATCTCTCACTCTCACTGTCTCACTCTCAAGTCTCACCCGCACCAATCACCCATCTCACTTCACTCTTGCATCGCACCACCACATCATCGAACCACCACCTTGTCACCATTGCACGACTGCACCACCATTGCACCACGTCGTCATTCTCGTATGTCCGCACGTCCACACCACCAAGCTGCTTGTCTTCTTCTTCTTCTACCTTCGACGTCGTCTTTGTTGCTTGTCACCGACCACCACAACTGCAGCCGCACCATGCAATACCTGAAGTTCCTTTGCTGAAGATAGTCATTTATTTTAGGTGTGTTTATGAGTTTTTGTTTTTGAACTTTTTGCTGCTTAAATAAATTTTTTATATTGATGGATCATGGATTGGATGTTGGGATTTGGATTTACGAATGGGTTTTGTGATTTGGGTGGAAATATGGAATTGAATTAGATTTGGTGGGTTGCTTATTGACTTACAGTGGTTGTGAATTGAATATTGGAGTTGTGATGATGTGAATTGAATGTTGGAGTTGAAATGTTGAAATGGTTACAGTGGTATGGTGGTATTATGAATTTGTTATTGATGAATTGAATATTGGATTCAATGTTGAATTGAATGACATTATGCTTATGGTTTTGTTTTGTGATTTGCGTTGTTGGATTAAAAATTGGAGATGAATTATTATTTGGTTGATTTATTTGTGGTGTGGTTATAAAATAAAGATTGGTTTAAGTTATCCGATTAAGAGACATTTATGATAATTTATGATAAGTTTTTGGATGAATGAAATGCATAGCCTCATATGAATATGTGATGAATTGAATTGATTGAATCATTCAATTGAAAGTTGAAAGTTGAAACAACTTAAATTAAAATTTTAAACTAACAATATTAAAGATGCAAACTTGCAAAAGACTTAAATCATTAATTGACAAATCCTTAATATTTGTGAAATGGTATTTTATTGTTAGTATTTGAGTATTGACTATTGACTTTAGATAAATAAAGTAGTTGA